>JAASGX010000120.1:0-43452 GCA_023334415.1 Phytopythium chamaehyphon | reverse complement strand
TGCTCGTGCTTCTCCAAAATACAAGCCCACGACGAGGGATGCTGTCATCAGCTCTTGCAGTGACTCCTGCGTGAGAGCAACTGGTCGCGAGCTCTGCTCGTAGTCGACGGGGACAGCCACGCTCGCTTTCCCCGACCTGGGGGCCACCGCTACGCTCGTTGTCTTGGTATTTTCTTCATCTGGCGCGAACCAAACACGCTCCAGCGGAGTTTCCAGCGCACCTACCAGCTGAACAGACATCCACAGTGAGAGCGGCGCATCTTCACCGCCCGATCGGCCGAGCGACTCGCAAGCGACGGAGCCGAGCGCGACGCAGAAGCTGCCGGCCTCGCGGGGTCGCCCAGAAGCCTCTCCATCCATTACGAGGCGCCAACAGGGCGGCGAGACGCTGCCAACCACTTGAGGTGTCGCTTCAAGATTGGAGGTGTCGCTTCAACACAAGGATGCCACGCCGCCATTCGCCCAATTTTTTCTCCTTTTCAACCAATCAAATCTGCGCGACTGTGAATGCTGCGCACAACAATCCAAGAAGATGCTGGGGGCGGCTCGCGGCCAGGGCCCGCGGCCTCTGCGCGGCCTCGAGCGCTCACTGGCGCGCGCGGCGGCGACGCGCTGGGCGAGTGGCGCGCGCGACGTCAGCGAGGGGCGCGCGCCGGTGCAGCGGCTGAGCGCCGAGATCCGCAAGTCGCAGGAGGAGACGCGGCGCGTGCTGACGCTAATCCGCACGTTCAAGCAGTATGGGCACTTCGTGGCGCAGATCGACCCGCTGCGGAAGGGAGAGAAGCAGCCGGAGCTCGAGAAGTGGGTCAGCGGCGACCGGTGGCTCGAGATGCCCTTCTTCGACTCGTTCAACCTGCGCAGCCTCGCGTCCAAGAACCTCCTGGAGCTCACCACGCACGGTGCGGCCACAGCCCCATCCATTCACCGTGACCAGCAACAGACGACTGACGAGCTGCGCGTGAACGGATGCCTGCAGGCTTCACTCCGGCCGACCTCGACCGCGAGTTCTTCATCGGCGACGACCTGTCCATTGGCCCCGTCGCGACGCTGCGCGAGGTTGGAGCGGGCAGATTGGATGTTGTGAGGCTTTTTCTAACCGCTTTGACATACCACCAGATTGTGACTGAGCTCCGCGAAGTGTTTTGCGGGAACATCGGAACAGAGTACTACCACCTACGCAATCGCGACGCCGCCCAATGGATCCGAGACACACTCACCAAATACAAGGTGGGCCATCACGACTAGAAGGTTTCATCTCCGAAGTGGCTGACGTTGCTGCAATGTAGAATATCACCCTTGGAGATGAAGAAAAGATTCGCTATTTCCGACAAATGATGAGCGCCGAGATGTTTGAGCGCTTCCTCGGTCGGCGCTTCTCTGGCGCCAAGCGTTTCTCGATCGAAGGAGGCGAAAGCCTTATCCCTGGACTGTGCGAACTGCTGCAGTGCGCAAGCGACCACGGTATTGAGGTCGTGCACATGGGTATGGCTCACCGCGGTCGCCTAAATGTGCTGGCAAATGTCTTGGAGCGTCCGTTGCACTCGATTCTCTCGCAGTTCCAGCCATACTTACCCGATGAACCTGATTACCCCAATAACTCGGACGACGTGCGGTACCATCTTGGTACAACATCAGTTCTTCAAATGCGAAATGGCAAACCACTAGAAGTGAACCTCGCAGCCAACCCGTCTCACTTGGAAGCGGTCAATCCGGTGGTGCTTGGCCAGGCACGTGCACGACAAGTTCAACTCAATGATTACGGCGCACGCGTGATGCCAGTACTGCTCCACGGAGATGCATCCATGTTTCAAGGCTCGGTGCGCGAAACCTTCGGCTTCAGCTCGTTGGAGGACTTTAGCACTGGCGGCACGATCCACATCATCATCAACAATCAGATTGGATTCACAACACTGCCCAAGAACGCCGACTCTGCCGTATACTGCAGGTGCGTCTCCCCTTTCACAGATCAGACGATTATCGTTGCTAATGCCCTGTCTGTATTATCAGTGATGTGGCGAAAATTTCGCGCAGCCCTATCTTTCACGTAAATGCCGACAATCCTGAGGCCGTCGTCAAGGCCATGCGAATGGCCATTGAATTCCGACAGACATTCAAATGCGATGTGACTATTGATCTCGTGTGTTACCGGCGTCACGGACACAACGAGCAGGACTCGCCGGAAATCACCGCACCGGTCATGTACCACTTCATCAACCAGCACCCGACAGTCATCAAGCTGTATGCAGAGAAACTACAAGCGCAAGGCGTGGTCACTGAGGCGAAGACGATGGAGATGTCTGCCCAATATGAAGCGCATTTGGCGGCTGAGTACCAGCACTCACGGGAGGTGCCATTGTCGTGGGATAACCCCGCTGACACCTCATGGAAATACGAATGGTATAACATGGGTGACGAAACCATTTCCGGTAGCACCGCTGGAAAGCCAGATAATTCTACCGGCAATAATGATGGCTCGACACCAGTGGCGAAAAAGCTCAAATACGACCGCTCAACTGGTGTGGATCGGAAGTTCCTCGAGCAGGTTGGTAGCCAGCTCTTTCGAATCCCGACAGGTTTTGCGGCGCACAAAAAAGTCGAAGCAATCATGAACAATCGACTTCGCGCAGTGGAAACAGGTGATCGCGTAGATTGGGGAACTGCTGAGATGCTCGCATTCGGATGTCTGCTTGTAGAAGGTGTCAATGTGCGACTGAGCGGCCAGGACTGTGAGCGCGGCACGTTTAACCAGCGGCACGCTGTGCTCTATGACCAAGTGGAGGCGCTAACGGGGCGAAACGAGTCGTACACACCACTGAAAGAGTTGGATGTGGCTCGAGTGAGGCGTGATCTTGATATGACACGACTTGAGACTGTTCCACCCGGTCAGTTTGCTGTTTGCAACAGCCCGTTGAGCGAAGAAGGAGTTCTTGGGTTTGAATATGGGTACTCACTCCAGACCCCAATGGGACTGACAATCTGGGAAGCACAGTTCGGCGACTTTGCGAACGGCGCGCAAACTATGATTGACACCTTTATCGTGTCGGGTGAGCAGAAGTGGCAACGGCAATCCGGACTTGTGCTTAATCTGCCTCACGGATACGAAGGGCAGGGTCCGGAGCACAGTAGCGCACGCATCGAGCGTTTTCTCCAGCTTCTTAACGAAGATAGCGACATGTTTGTTCCGTCTGCGTCAACGATCAGTCCCGACGAAGCAGTCGCAGCTAACCAGCGTATTAACTTTCACGTATTGATTCCGTCGACGCCTGCGCAGTACTTCCACGCTCTTCGAAGGCAGATTTCGTCAAGTAACCGTAAGCCATTGGTTATGTTCACCCCAAAGTCGCTGCTACACCACAGACCATGCAACTCAGACTTGGCAGACCTTGCACTCGGGACTAGCTACCAACGCGTCATGCCACCACATCCAGATGACCAACAGAATATGGTGCCCGATGATCAGGTGCCGTAATAGCTCCTCACCGCTTGCTTGTTGGAATTGGGCTAACACACCGCTACGTTGTGTTTGACAGATACGCAAGCTGATTCTGTGCAGTGGAAAAATCTACTACCCAGTACTTCATGGAATGCGCGGTCGCGGTATTCGAAATGTGGCGACGGCGCGCGTTGAGCAGCTCGCTCCATTCCCGTTCCAGGAAGTCGCCGACTGTATCACCAAGTATCCGAACGCCGAGATCATTTGGGCACAAGAAGAGCCCAAGAACATGGGTGTGTACTCATACATCTTCCCGCGGCTGATCACCGTTATGCGGCATCTGAAGGACAGCCGACACATTGGGTATGTGGGTCGCGCGCCGTCCGCTTCGCCTGCAACAGGCCAGTATGAGCTTCATGTACAGGAGATGCGCACAATTGTCGAAGAAGCTTTGTCGTAGCAGAAATGATACGCATGGATAAAGTTGTGGGTGGACGTTGCGGCGTTTATCACGATCAATTTCTTCTCAGCCAATTTGATTGATGTGAAGCGTGGCCACATGAGGTGGCATGAGAAGGCTCAAAAACAGAATACTCTGTATGACAGCTGCCTTGTTATCTATCTCATTGATTTCGAGAGTTGCCTTGGTGCGTGCCTACTCGTAGAGCGACCGGTACAGCTTTTCTTGGGCGTGGCGTGCTTCCAGATACGCTGTGTGAGCTGTGACATTCGCTCGCTGCACCTCAACGCTATCATCGTCGAGGTGCGAAGTCTCCTCGAGCGTGTGCAAGCTCAGGTACGAACCAACGAGGGCAGCGATACCTCGGGAAGTGGTCTCCGTGGCGGATGTTTCCAACAGGAGCTCCTTGCCGGTACAATCTGCGAGCATCTGACGCCAGACGCGCGACTTGGCCAGCGCCGTGCCACTGGCCACAATGGTTGCCCCTGGTTCCGCATGGCTCGCTGCAGGGAAGGAAGACAAATGTCAATGCGCTATGCAGTAAGGACGATAGAGGTAGGTCGCCGTACCAACGAGAGAGAGAAGGACGCCAATTCGGAGCGCAATAGACTCCATACCCGCACGAAGCATCTCGATCGGCGAAGTCCACTTGGAGATCCCCGTAATCGTGCACGTGGCGTCCTCAACCCAACCAGGTGCACGCTCACCGCTCAGGAACGGCAGCACGGACAGTCCGTGGTCCGTGGGCCGAAGCTGCGCAAGCTCGGCGTCAACCTTGGCATCGTCCAGTCGGAGGATCCGACGGAAGAACTGATAGACCGATCCCCCATCGCTCAAAGCGCCGCCCAGCAGCACTTGCTCCTTTCCGATGCGGTAACACCACAGACCTCTTGGCACCTTGGCCGAGCGCATGACGTCCAACGGAAGCACCACGCGCAACGCAGCACTCGTGCCGATCGTCACTGCAATGCGACTTGATCATATATGCGCCACGTTAGTCACTTCGAGGTTGGTTCCGAAAAACCGATGGCATCCACCTTGAGTCCATGCACTTGGAGCCAATGTTGGCTGCGGCGCCATCTCCCACGCCGAGGAAGAACGGGACGTTTTGGAGCTCCGGCCATCGGTTCGCGAACGCCGGTGCTAGTTCCATAAACGGTGTGGACGAGTCGACCACCGGCGGCATCTTGTCAATATCCATGCGCACCATTTCGAGCAGCTGCGCGTCCCATTTGGCGTGGCGGAAGTCAAGCAGACCCATCCACGACGCCTCCGAGTAGCTAATGGGCACGCAGTTGCTGCCGGTCCATTGGCCGATAAAGTGGCCCGAGATGCTCTGCCACTTGTGGACCGATTCGGCGACACTGGGCTCCTCGTGGTGCAGCCGCAGGAACGTGGCCGGCGCGTACGCTGGGTGGATCACCGTGCCCGTGCGGTCGTGGGCGTCGTCAAGCGCCCCGCGGCCCACGAGCGCCTCGCGAAGCTGCCGGGCGCAGGCTGCTGCCCCCGGGCGCCGTCCCGCATACTGCGTATCCATCCATCCATCCATCGATCCGTTAGCGTTGACGCGAGCAACAGCTCGCCGCAAGTCGGCACGCACCGTGTACACCGGCGTGACGGGCTCGCCGGCGGCGTCGACGCCGAGCACGTTCATGGCGAAGGTGCTGAAGCCGAGGCCGACGACGCGGTCGGCGAGGTCGACGGCGCGCAGGAAGTCGAGCGCGCCGTCCACGAGGCGCTCGGCGGTCTCTCGCAGCAGGCGCGCGTCGGCCTCGCCGTGCTCGTCGATGGCGTCGGCGTGCTGCTGCTGCATGGACCCGTCGATGAGCACCCACTCGGGACGGCCGCCGTCGCGGGCGCGCACCAGCGCGAAGCAGCTCGCGCGCACCGACGAGCTGCCCACGTCCAGCACGACGGCCACGGGTGCCTGCCGGTAGCGCTGCGGCTGCGCACGGCCCGCGAGCAGCGCCGCGCGCGCGCGCCTGGCCCCGCGCTGGTGCGCCAGCAGCCCCAGCGCCAGCGCCAGCGCGGCGGCGGCCGTGGCGGCGGCCGAGGAGGCGGCGCCTCGAGTCATCTTCTGCGGGGCGAGCGGGTGGCTGTGGCGGCCGGCGGGTTGGCGAGTGGCGAGGGCCAGGAATCCTGGCGGGATCGTCGCTGCTTCAAGCGTCATCCGCCCCGAGTGATTGCATGTCGGCAACGCATCCGAGATGACGTGGCTACCGGGAAGCCACGTTAAACGCGCTGCGAGCCGCACACCAGTTCGCCCCCTCAGACCACGCCAGAAGCCCAAGATGCTGCGATCGGCCTCGGCCTCGGCCTCGGCCTCGGCGGCGCTGGCGCTGGCGGCCGCGCGGCGCCGCGCTCTGCACTGCTCGGCGCTGCGCGCGGCCGTGGTGACGGTGCGCGTGCCGTCGATGGGCGACTCGATCAGCGAGGGCACGCTGGTGAGCGTGGCCAAGCGCGCGGGCGAGGCTGTGGCGGCCGACGAGGTCGTGCTCGTGCTCGAGACGGACAAGGTGAGCGTGGACGTGGCGTCGCCCGTGGCCGGCACGGTCGCGCAGCTGCTCGCGCAGGTCGACGACAACGTCGCGGTCGGCGCGCCGCTCTTCACGGTCGACGACAGCCTCGCGCCCCAGTCCGCGCCCAAGCCCCAGCTCACGACGCAGTCTCTGGCCACGCCCGCGCCTGCATCGACGCCCGCCTCGACGCCCTCGAGCGGCCACCGCACGCCGCTCATCAAGTTCCTCGGCAAGCGCTCGCTGCTGCCGCACGTGCCGATCCCCAAGCACGCGAGTGAGCTCGCGGCGGTGGCGGCACCCGCGGCTGCTAAAGCCGTGCAGCCATCGGGCCCCGGCGTGCTGCCCTTCACGCACACCAAGCGCCTGCCGCTGACCCAATCCGAGATCGAGGCCATCAACTCGGGCGTCGCCTTCCTGTAGGCGCGCGCTGTATAGAAGAGCGAGGCGCTCTTGGCGCGGAGCAAGTAACGAAAACAACACAAAAGCCGTACACATCGCCCCCCGCGTGCTCGCGCTCCTCGTTGCAGGCAGGTCTCCTCGTCCTATCACTGGCGCGGTCAAGACACCCAGGCGGCTGCGCCGCCTGTCATTACTTTGTTGTGGCTACTATACGGCACCTCAACCGCACCCGATCTCCTTGCGCTTCATTCACACTGACACCATGGACGACGTCACAAACAGGTCGTGCTGAGGGCACGCGCCACCACCGATCGCCCACTCGTTGCAGTCGGGCATAGAGCACTTCTTGCCGCCGCCGTGAGCCTTGCAGAATCCGCCGCCGCGGTTCGTCTTGACGCAACCCTCTGCCTTGCACCGCTCACCGCCTCCGTGCTTAATACAGCGCCCGCTGCTGATAGCCTTGCGTGTGCAGTCAGGAACACCGCACGGTTTGAACCCGCCGTGCGCCTTGCACAGGCCGTGGTGCTGCCCCAACCGGTCGCATCCGTCCACCGAGCACCGAGGTTTACCTCCGTGCGCGCAGCACCGCCCAAATCGTATCTGCCCATCGTCGGTCGATTCGTCAGACGCTCTCAACAAATAGATAGATGCAAGGCTCACAGCCTTGCTCGCACCTGTTTCTTGGGGCAGTCGGGAATCGCACACGTGTAACCTCCGCCGTGCGCGAGGCAGTAGCCGCCGCCCTGGTCATGCTTGTCGCACCCTCGACGAGAGCAGCGCTTGCCCGTGCCGCCGTGGTCCTTGCAGCGCCCTCCGTTGAGAGCCCAGTTGTGGCAGCCGTCCTCCTGGCAGCGCCGCCCGCCGCCGTGGAGCTTGCAGCGCCCTCCCCCGACGCACGGGGTCGTGCAGCCGTCGACGTAGCACTTCTTCCCGCCGCCGTGGGAGGCGCAGAAGCCGCCGCCCTTGTCCTTCTTGGAGCAGCCGTCGACCTTGCAGAAGTAGCCGCCGCCGTGCATCTTGCACTTGCCCTGACCGCGGTCGTACTTGTCGCACCCGTCGACCTTGCAGCGCGCCCTGCCGCCGTGGCCGCTGCAGAAGCCGTAGCGGATTTGCTTCTTGGCGCAGCCGTCGACGCGGCAGTCGCGACCGCCCCCGTGGGCGAGGCAGAAGCCGTGGCCGGCGTCGTATTTGTCGCACTTCTTGACCGAGCACTTGCGGCCGCCGCCGTGCGCGCAGCAGAGCGCCGAGGCGCCGAGTGCCACGCGCGTGCAGCCCGTGATGCTGCAGCGCTTGGAGCCGCCGTGGTCGGGGCACGTGCGCAGGTTGAAGAAGGCGCAGAAGGGCGTCTGGCACTTGTAGCCGCCGCCGTGCGCGATGCACAGCCCGCCGGCCTGCGCGAACTTGGCGCAGCCCTCGAAATGGCACTGGTACGCGCGGCGCAGCGCCCCGCTGCCCTCGCCCTCGCCCTCGCCCTGCTCGTCTGGGCGCTCGTGGGGCCGCGCTCCGTCGGTCGCCTCCCCCGCTGCCTCAGCTTCAGCCTCGGCCGCAGCCTCGTCGTCGCGCGTCAGCAGCGCGATGGAGAAGGACGCCGGCAGCTCCGACGCGTCGATCTCCACGTCCTCGAAGCGCGCGTCCTCGCCGCCGAACAGCGCGGCCGTCGCCATCTCCTCCGCCTCCTCCATGCTGCTTGACAACGACGCCTTTTTTCCGTGTAACCGGTGGGTACGAGGGGTTACGCCGCCACTTTCTCCTTTCGGCCCTTCACGGCGACCATGACGGGCATGACGAGGTACGCGGCGGTCCACGCGGGGCCCCAGGCATGGACAGAGCACTAACGGGGCGGCGGCGCTAGGGTGGTGATCATCCAGGACGCCAACATCACGCTCAAGTACCAGGAGCTGCTGCGCAAGCTCGAGGCCATGGGCGGCCACAAGGTTGGCCGCCACATCGTGCACTGCCGCCTGTTCAACCGCAAGACGCTCACCGGTGCGTGGCTGGCGGCTGCAGCGCCGCCGACTGAAGAGGCTGACCGCCCCAACGGCGCTGTGTGCTGCTTGTAACCGCAGACGGATACACCAACCAGCGCATGTTCATGCTGCGGATGTCCCAGAACGACGACCTCGTGTACGCCGTGCTGGTGAACGAGCGCCCCAAGACGCTGGGTGCGAGCGACAACGGCATCGAGAGCATGGCCGAGGAGTGCTCACTGCTCGAGTGCGGGCTCGAGGGAGCCAACATCCTGCAGCAGGTCGAGATCTACGCGTTCAAGTCGGACGGCCAGTTCGAGGGCACGCAGTACGTCGTCGGCGACTTCCTCGTCAGCGTCTGCACCTTCATGTCGCGCAACAATCAGCCGCGTGGACTGGTTGTCGAGGTGCAGTACACGCCGTGCCGCACCGTGGCGCACATTGACCACCTACTGGATGAGTTCCTCGAGAGCCTGTCGTCGCTCGACCGCGTCCGCAAGCCCGTGGAGAACTTGTCGGCACTCTTTGACAAGGCCCAGCTGCGGTCAGGCGACTACAGTCTCAAACACACTGCCCTGCAATACGTCGCGGCGTTCAACATCCTGCGCTCCGCGGTGGCTTGAAGCATAAGAGCGTAGATAGAGCTTATCACGTGCTTTTTTTTTACCAGGAAACTTTCTGTGTACATGCACCGCTACTCCACCATGTACACGCAGCTCACAACTCTGGATAACACAACGCTTGGAATGGGGAACTGCAGGCGCATCGTCCCTTGTATACAGGAATCGTATCACTCCGCCTCGCGCAACGCCTGAGCGATAGCGATGACCCACGCCTGCGACGAGTTGGCTGGATCTGTGATGCGGAACGTCCCCGAGGGCTGGATCGCACAAGCAGCGCGCGTCAGAATCTCTCAGTGAATCTTTCAAGTAACGGGTTGCACGCACCGCGATCACATCGAACGTGTTCGAGTCAATCGGGTTGACTTTCGTGTCGTGGGTAATGAGGATCTCCGACTTGAACCGGCGTGACCACGTGCTTACAGCTACGAGACGTGGTGCGTCCGTCAAGTAAAGCTATCTCACAGTATTACTTCAGTACGGGCAGAGATTCAACATATGCATGCAAGTAACCAACCTCGCGGCTACGGTTGAACAGCTTGGAGTGAATCTTTACAGTCGACTCGAAGCGGATCTGCTCGTCGTACATCATGCACGATGGCCGGTCGCTCCTCATCGAGCTCCCGCTTCGGGAGCGCTTGCTGCATGAACCTGTCAGAGTTTTTGTTCATGTGTTGGATCAATGAAACTATTTCTCACCTAAACTCATCGGACGTGCTCTCCGAGAAATCGTCGGTGAAGAACTCGGCGACGCTCCAGTTTTCCGTCGCGCCGTCCTATATCCCCCAAGCATTACGAACAATCGGTAAGAGAGACCGAGGCGAAGGCACCGTGCGCTACACCCACCAGCTTCGGTTCAGGCAACTCGAGCTTCAGCGGAATAAATGGAGACTCCTCGCCAGTGAGGCTTTCCCAGTTGATGTCTTCAAAGAACGGATGGTTCTTTCATCGGTGGACCAATAAGTGCACAAAACGAGTGTGAGGTATTCATTGAGCCAGAGATGCAGCCGAAAGCGTAGGCAGCTCACACGAAGCTCTGCGTAGCCTTCTTTATTCTGCTCGGCCCCAATTCGCTGATCTGGATCCTGGTGATACAAAAGCACTCGTTTGTTCACAGAAATAGGGATACTGAAGCGTATATAAAGGTACCTGGACAAGCAGCTTGCGAATGAGGTCTTGAGCGAGCTCAGGCACACTCTCAGGGAAGTCGAACTCATCGTTCGAATGGTTGATAATCTTTACGGCACAATGCGCGATCACTGAGCATTTGTGAGGAATGTCTTGGAAATTTAGTCCGTACCACTTGAAACGTTAGGTAGTCGTTCTCGGCGATGAATGGCGTGCGGCCCGTCAGCAGCTGCAGCATCAGTTAGCCTTGGTTTATGGAGGGTAGAGAATGGAGTGCTTGATAACGAACGCACCTGGTAGATGACACAACCGAGCGCCCAGAGATCGGCCGGGCGGCCAGCCGTCTTGTCGTGGAGGACCTCGGGGGACACATACGATGCCGTTCCGCAGAACTGGTTCAAGTCGCTGCCCTTGTCGTCTTGGTCCTGACCGGAGATTGTAGTTCAGTTTCGCATTCAACCATATTGATGGTGTTTCAATTTGCGCAAATTCTTACCTTAGCTGTCCCAAAGTCAGTCACCTTGAGGTGTCCATCCTCGCTGGCGATCGATTAAAAAGCGTGAGTTCCATACCACTTTTGCGATCACCAATCCCGCCGTTTGCACCTCAGGAGAAGGTTGTCGGGCTTGATGTCGCGGTGGATGACACGCTGCACTAGGAGATCGAGTTGAGACGTGTGCGTTGTGGCCAGCACTACTTGCGCAACAGCCGAACCTGCGCGTGCATGAACTCGAGGGCCTTGACGAGCTCCGCCGCGTAGAACTTGGCCGTCCGCAGGTCGCACGCCGCGTCGGAGACCTGATTGTCCTCCTGCTTCTTGCGCTCATTGCTAGATAGGAGAGGCACGACGCTCGTGTCAGCTCAGTCTACACGCACGCACACATCATTCTGGGCCGCACATGATGAGGCCGAACAGGTCGCCGCCGCGACACAGCTCCATGGCCAGGTAGAGGCTCTGCGCATCCTGCTCTCGCGGGCGTGGCGTTGCAGCAGCGCCGCGTCAGTCGTGCGAGGGGGGCAGTGCAGTGCGATCGCAGTGGCGCCTCGAGACGCACCCGGAAGCTGCAGTAGAAGCGCACGATGTTGGGGTGCAGCAGGCGCGACATGACCTTGCGCTCGGTGAGCACGAAGGCGGTCTTGTTCTCCTTGCGGATGAAGCTCTGGTCCATGACCTTGACGGCCAGGTCGGCGCCGCTCTTCTTGAGCCGCGCATGGAACACCTGCGTCGCCGGTCGTCAGCCGACTGACTCGCGCCGTTCTTTCGCTGCAGCACGCGAGTCGCGGCCCGCTCGCACGCACCTTGGCGTAGGAGCCCTGGCCCAGGACGCTGCCGAACAAGAAGTCGCTCGCCTCGGGCGGCCCGTCGAAGTGGATGGCGGCCGTCGCCGGCATTTCCGCAGCCGCGCGTGCCGTCTGTCCGTCTTCTGCCTGCTTGGTGTTGCGGAGTGTCTACGTTTTTTATTTACAAAAATGAACCACATTGGTCTATTTTTTTAAATAAAAGCGCGCCCCGAACGTTCCGAATGATGGCTCCAAAATCCCTTGTTTCTCTCTTGTATGAGGGATTTTAGATCTACCACCCCCTTCTTCCCCGTCGCCCTCAAAGCGAAACCGAGAAAGTGCGGCCACGAGCAGCTCCCTCCGTGCGCGCGCCATGGTGTCGTTCGCGTCGCCGCTGTTCTGGCAGATCAGCTACCTGGTGACCAACCTGAGCAAGAAGAACTTCAAGACGAGCGTGGCGGAGCTGAACCAGGTGCGTGGCGCGCGCTCGCAGTGGGTGGGTTTGCGAGGGGCTCACTTGTTTGGATCGGCTCGACGCGCAGCTCGTGGGGCTCTACGGGGAGGACGCGCGCATCTTCCTGCTCAGCTGCCTGGTCAAGGAGGTGGACTTCCGCGACGCGCGCGCGCAGCAGAAGGACGCGCTCAAGATCCAGCTGCTCACGCACGAGGTCGCGCAGGCGTCCTCGCGCCCCAACTTCACCACCTTCCTCTGCGAGGCCATCCAGGGCTCGCTGCAGGGCGCGGCGGGCGCTCGCAGCGCACTCTCGCAGGACTTCCTCAACAACTTCGCGCGGATACTCAAGCTCAGCGTGCCGCAGCAGGTCACCGTCGGGCTCGCCTTCGCGCAGGGCGAGGACCGCGCCAGCGCCGCCGAGGCCGTGCAGTTCCTGCGCGCCAAGATACCCGAGCTCTCGACCTGTGGCGCCAAGCTTCCACCCGACGTGCTGCACGCGCTGGTCTACACGCTGCGGCTCAACAAGGCCTTCGGCCACGACATGGCCGAGACGGACTCGTTCCTGGCCAGTATCTCGGCGGCCCATCCAACGGACGTTGGGTCCATGGAGATCGCGCCGCTCATCATGGGCGACCCGAGCCACGTCGACTGCGAGCAGGTGGCCGGGGCCGACTTTGTTGACAAGCTCATCGCCGACGTGGCGTCCAGCTGCCTGTTCTACGAGTTGATGGAGGATGTTGGGTATTCGTGCACGGCGACACCACAGGCGTTCCGAACTCTCCTGGCGGAGTCAGGACTCAAGAACGCACCAACAATCCCGCCGGCTCAAGTTGCGGGCATGCTTGTTATGCTGGCGCGCACGTTTTCGGGACTGGACGCGGAGAACGGCGCGACGCTGATGGCGAATCTGTCGATCGATTTCGATGCAACTGGGGGAGAGCTGTCGTCGAGTGGGCGCCACGACTCATGGAACCTGGATGTGATTGGCGAGGTACTGCAAAAGGACTATGGATCGATCAAGTGGGTGAAGGTTGCCGAGAAGCTCGACCGCGAAGATTTGTTTATTCAGAACGCAGCACAGTTTCGGATCCTAGTGACGGCATACCAGCGCTTTTCCCAGACCAAGCTCCGCCTCGCTACGTTGCTCCGTCCGTGGAAGCATAGTCGTGCTCATATTAGTATCTTGAAGGCTGCGATGGAATCCCCTCCGGAGGTTCTCTCGTTCACTGACTCACCACACAAGCTGGCGCCATTTGAAGGTGCCGACGCGTCAGGAGTTCCGGCGAACGGCGTCTGGTTTTCTCTCGATGTGGTGGAAACGTTGCTGAATGTATCAGAGAAGGACTGCTATGGAGACGTGCGAAAGCTGCTGGAAATGGGTATGAAGGCATGCCCGGATGTGTTGATAGCAAACCTCGCACAAGCGAATCCGCGTTGGAATGGTCTGCGCGACGATGTGTTTTCCGATTTGTTCGGGCAGTACATTATGGGTCGGCCGAACGCGCCGCTCATCATGCGCTACTTGTGGTCTGTCGCGCCAAAACTCGTGCTATACGCAAGTGTCAAGTGTTTTTACGCAGCGACGAACCCGCAAATTATTTCAAGACTGTTTGCTCTGTTCCGAAACACGGGGGATGCGTACTCGTCGGCGATCCACTCGAACTACTTTTCGTTCGCCCTCGCGCTGGCCATTATGGGCACGAACCACGAAGTACTGAACCTCGAAACGTGGTTGATGGAGCGTCTTGCGTCGCAGCGCACGGCGTTCGCGACTTCGTGTCTGGCGTTTGTGCACCGGAATTACGCGCGCGCGATACCGAAGGGAAGTATCACGCCCCAGACCAGTCATGTGTTATCTATTGAGTCGCTGGCCACTATACTCAAGTGCATCCTTGCTGGCCAGTCGGCGTTGCCCCCGGCGATTTCGCTGGAGCTCAAGCGACTGATTAAGTTGTGCATGGAAGCTCATCCAGTTATTGCTTCTTCGACTCGACCTCCTGCGGAGCCTACCGTAAGTGCACCTACGCCGGCACCAGTACCAGACGAGACAGCAGACCAAGTTGCTGGAACCGCCGCAGCTGGAACTGCGGGTGCTACAAATGGAGAAACGCCGACGTTCACACCCGAGATGATCGAGGAACAGGCGAACGCGTACTTCCAGCAGATCTACACGTCCGAGCAAAATATCAACGATGTGGTTGCGATGCTGAAGCGTTTCCAGGGATCCCGAGACGAACGCGAGCGACAGATCTTCTACTGCATGATTCACAACCTCTTCGACGAATACCGCTTCTTCCCGCGGTACCCAGAGATGGAGCTACGAATCACTGGCGTTCTTTTCGGGAAACTAATCGAGCACCAAGTGCTACCTCCAAACTTCCTGCAGACGGCACTGCGTTCGGTGCTGGAGAGTTTGCGTGAGCCGGTCAACTCGAAGTTCTTCTTCTTCGGTGCATGCGCTTTACAGCAGTTTGTACCGCGCCTGCGAGAGTTGCCAGCGTACTGCACGAATCTGTCCCAGATCCCCCACCTGCAACATGCGCTTCCGGAGATCATGCGGCAGGTAAACCAAGTGACGCGGTCCGTGCAGATGAGTGGCCAGGATGGGTCTCATCTCGGAGTGGAAGGTGGAACGAGCAGTACTGTTGGTGCAGGAGGAATGAGTGCCGCCACCTCCCGACTGTCCCCAGTGGGTGCATCTGCGGCAAACTTTGCGATGTCGCCTCCGCCTGCGGCTGTTGTGCCTCGCCATGCACTGACAACGGATGACTTACCGTCAGGGTCGTCCTCGCTTGGGCTGCAAGTCCCACAGTCAATCCTAAACCGCCCTCCAGTATCGCCGAAGGTGGCAGCGCCAGCTCAGCCACAGGCCCCAGCGGTAATGAGTGTGGACCATATCTTCAATGACTCGACAACAATAGATGACAATGAAGAGATCCCGCAACCCGAAGAGAGTGTGAAAGACAGGATCCACTTCATTGTGAACAACATGTCGATCTCGAATCTCGAGGCCAAGATCCCGGAGGTTCGCAAGATGCTGGCAGAGTCGTTTCACGCATGGATGGCAAACTACCTTGTGGTGAAGCGTATTGCGACCCAGCCAAACTACCACACAGTCTACCTCATCTTTATCGAAAAACTGATGCGTCCGGACTTGGAGAAGGAAATTCTTAAGCGCACGCTGCAGAATGCACGAAAGCTGCTGACGTCCGGCACAATCACGACGAATTCGCAGCAGCGCTCGCTTCTCAAGAACCTCGGGTCGTGGCTCGGTGTCTTCACGCTTTCGCGCAACAAGCCGCTGCTGCAGCGCGACTTGGACATCAAAGAGCTTCTGTATGTTGGCTACGAGACCGGCCATCTGATTGCTGTCACTCCTTTTGTTGCGAAAATCCTCGAAGGATGCAAGAAGTCCAAGATTTTCCGTCCGCCGAACCCGTGGATCATGGGTATGATCCACGCAATGCGTGAGATTTACGACGTTCCTGACCTGAAGTTGAATCTTAAGTTTGAGATTGAGGTGCTGTTCAAGTCGTTCAAGCTGAATGTCGAGGACCAGCGCAAGGCGAACTTGCTGCGTACTCGCCTGAGTCCACCGCGTGCCGGAAACCCTGACTTCAACGTCAAGGTTGTGAAGCCAATGGTTGGGATGCGATCGGCGACGCCCCCTCCCGGCGGACCGAAGCTGCAGAAGTCGATGTCTGGCCCTGTAACACCATCTAAGGGACTCAAGGCTGGTGCCGGTGCGTTCGCTCCTGCTGGAAGTCCCCCGCCCGGCGGTCGTGCCGAATACGGCACGTCAGTCCACAGCACATCTGCTTCGGAGTCGACCGTGATCCCAAACTTGGCTTCGTATGTCGCTGTAAACCCGGAGCTGCCACTACGGAACGTGAACTTGCGTAGACTGGTGCCGCTCGCTGTTGATCGCGCCATTCGCGAAGTTATTTCGCCTGTGGTCGAGCGTAGCGTGACGATTGCGTGCATTACGACACGCGAGATTATTCTCAAGGATTTTGCTGCCGAGGTGGACGATGTCAAAATGCGCAAGGCGGCGCACTTGATGGTGGCAAGCATGTCGGGATCGCTCGCGCTTATAACGGCCAAGGAGCCGCTTCGTAATGCGATCGGCACGCATCTGCGCTCGCTTATTCCAAGCTCTGCGGGAGACCCACAGCAAATTGAGCATGTCATCCAGGTGTGCTCGAACGAAAACACGGATCTAGGCTGCATGCTCATTGAGAAGGCGTCGTCTGAGAAGGCAATGCGTGACATCGATGAGGCGCTTGGTGCGGCTTACGCTTCTCGCAGGCGGTACCAACAGCAACTTCAGCAGCAAGGGAAGACATCGGCTGATGTCCCAGTCCACATCTTCGAAGGGTCGCCTGCCTCTACTGCGGCTGCAGCTGGAAGTGCCCAGCAGTACCCTGCTAGTCTGCCGGAAGTATTCAAGCCCAAGGCGGGAGGCGTGCCGCATATGCAGCTCGTGGTATACGAGGCATTCCAGCGTATTCCGCGCCAAACGTCTATGCCAATGTCTCGTGCAGGCGGTGGATACCCTGGTGCTGTGGTTGGCGGCGACAAGGATGCTACTGCTTTACAGGACGGTGGTGCTGGTGTCAGTGTTGCTGCTGGTCTGGAGCGATTTGCTGGTCTCCTTGAGCGCTTTGATCTGTTTGTGCAGAAGGTGGTTCGCCAGGCGGCTGCTGCTCAGCGCGAGATCCCGTCGCTGCTAGCGATTCCGGCAGAGAGCGAGGTGTTTGCTGTACTTCGCGAGGTTCGCGCCATAGGCCTGAGTGTGAAGCCGGCGCTCCGTGATGAAGCTTGTCTGAAGATTGGTCATCGCATTGTTAAGTTCATGTATGAGCTGGGCGGTGGCCGCGGCGACGAACTGTTCCTTGAGATCCTCGTGAGCTCGCTAGAGGCACTTGCGCAGAGCTGCGAGAAATTGCGCAAGGACGTGGCTCAGTGGGTGCTTCACGCAACTGTTGACGACAAGCTGAAGCTGCACTGTGAGATCATGATTGCGCTCGTGAGGTTCAAGGTTGTGGATGTGTCCGAGTTCGACGTCTATTTGACGCGCAACATGGAACGCAACAGCGTGGCAATTGAGTTTGCTGTGCATATTGTGCGTCAGTGCCTGCCGATGGAACATGTAAGCCTTGGCTCGCAGTTGCCGAACACACTTGACGCGCTGGCGCGAATTGTCGAGCGTCACGGCGCGACTGGCAACAAGAACGTGCAAATTTTGGCTGCTCTTGTGGATCAGGCGCGTGCGAAGAAGGCTGCCCCGCCTCCGCTTCTCAGCCGCACTAAGAGTGCTGGATCAATCGGCAGCGGCAAGATTGGAAGCGGCGCTCCCGGAGCGGCTGGCGCTGAGCGTAACGTGGTTCAGGAACATGCCGCATTCCGTCACACAGTTAGCAACGCGCTGGAGCACTGGATCGCCATTTACAAGGAATCGACCAGCAATTCGAAGATTCATGCCCAGTACATCCAGATGCTGAAGCAGTACGGCCTGCTGGCGGACGATGAGAGTATCTCTCTTTTCTTCCGGTTCGGCACAGAGCTCTGTGTTGACGCGTGCTTGAAGAATACATTTTCTGCTAGTGACCCGGCGGCGCTCAAGGCTGGCGCCAAGGTTCCGCTGAACTACGGCGTGATTGACGCGCTGACGTTCCTGATGGCGCTTCTGGTGAAGTACCTGGATCAGAACGCGAACACGAAGCTGCAGGTTTTGAATCACGCGGTCGGCGCGATTGCAAACGTTCTGGTCGCCGCTCACGATCTGTCACGCAAGAAGAAGGCTCCGTTCGACCAACGGGTTTTCTTCCGCATGTTCGTGAACCTCATGAAGGAGTTGACGGTGCAGGAGCCTGCGCTCGACGCTATCCATCTGCAGGTACTGAACACATTCGCTAGTGCATACAACTCGCTGCAGCCGTTGGCGCTGCCTGGGTTTGTGTTTGCGTGGACGGAGCTTATTTCCCACCGGTGCTTTATGCCGCTCCTGTTGCGCGCCAAGGCGCAGCGCGGTTGGCAGATTCTGCACCGCCTGCTTATGAACCTGTTCGTGTTCCTCGAGCCGTTTGTGCGCCACTCAAACGTGCACCCGATGAGTTCGTCAATCGCGGCGCTGTATAAGGGCGCGGTGCGCATCATACTTGTGCTTCTGCACGACTACCCCGAGTTCTTGAGCGATTTCTACACGAGCTTCTGCGACGTGCTTCCGGCTTCGTGCGTGCAGCTGCGCAACGTGATCTTGTCGGCGTTTTCTCGCTCAATGCGTCTGCCAGACCCGCTCACTCTCGGTCTGCAGGTGGCGCAGCTGCCGGAGGTCAGCATCTCTCCGCGGCTCATGCAAGCGTGGGGTGCAGCGCTCACGCACAACGGAATCAAGGAATATGTGGATGAGTTCCTGCGTGCGACGTCCAACCGCGCGGCAGTGTTCCCGGCGGATCTGATCTCGAAGCTGCTTCGTCCGCAGAGCCAGTTGGAGCGCGACCCTGATCTGTGCAAGTATTCGATCCCGGCGCTGAATTCGCTGGTGTTGTACCTCGGAAAGGAGGCGATCTCCGACATGGCGAACGGCTCGCCGTCTGCGACGTCGCCTGCCGGCAACCGTGCTGCGGACGACAAGAATGCGGGCGGAGCTACGGCCAAGTTTGAGCAGAGCGCGTCGATGGATGTGTTCCGATTCCTGGCTGACGAGCTGGACGCCGAGGGCCGCTACTGGTACTTCAGCGCGCTGGCGAACCACCTGCGATATCCGAACGCGCACACGCACTACTTTAGCTGCGTGATCCTGTATCTGTTCTCGTACTCGAGCAACAAGCTGGTGAAGGAGCAGATCACGCGCGTGCTGATTGAGCGACTGATCGCGAACCGACCGCACCCGTGGGGTCTGCTCGTGACGTTCATCGAGCTTATCCGCAACAAGAGCTACAAGTTCTGGGACCAGGACTACCTCGAGTGCTCGAGCGAGATCAAGGAGGTGTTCGACGACGTGGCGCGCACCTGTCTTGGCACGAGCGCCAGTCCGCTGACGCCGCGCACGGCCGCCACGCCCACCGCCTGAGCACACACGTACATATTTCATGCCATTGAAAGACGCTAGCTTTCGCTGCATGTGAACCATTTTGCAATAGACGCGATTTGCCGATTGAACGAACTTACAAGTAGTACCGTTCGCGCCGGAGGTACAGGTCCATTCGCGCTGCGTACCTTCCGCGATCATGGCGGACGACGGCGTGCCGGCGCTGCTGCTGCGGCTGCGCGCGCAGATCCGCGGGGACAGCAGCGGCGCGCACGGCTCTCGCGTGCGCTCGACGGCGCTGGCGTTCGAGCGGCTGCTGCTCCACGTGCGGCGTGTGGCTCTGTGGCTGGCGGGAGCGGTGGGGCTGAGGCTGGGGCTGGTGACCGCAGAGAGGCCGCGAGGAGGACGCGGACGCGGACGCGCGCGTGCAGCGGGAGCTCGCGCGGGTGCGCAGCGCTGTGGGAGGCGGAGCGGCCGGCGTGTGCGTGGCTGCGGACGCGAGGCGGAGCCAGCGGAGAGGCTCACGCTGCTCGGAGGACGCAGGTTCGGGCTCGGCGAGCTGATGGACAGGGCAGTCGACGCGTGCGAGGCGCTGGCGGAGCAGGAGCGGCGAGGGAAGCGCCAGGCGGCAGGTTCGGTGCAGTCGCAGCCCCAGCGGCGCCCACGACCGCCGAGCTGACTGTGGTGCTGACAGATGCCGTTCCCGTGCGCGCCGCGATGCGGCTGCTGGTCGCGCTCGCCGGCGGACACGACGGCTCTTCATTTGTGCTCCGCGACCCTACTCGAGTGCTGAGCGGAGTATGGGCTTTTGTTCGAAAGCGCGGTGTACAGATTTTGTTTTCGCTGATGGTTGTGAACCGCAGGAGAGCGCAGTGCTCGGACAGAAGCGCATCGGCGACAAGATCACCATGGGCAATGTCGATATGCTGTCACAATGGGACACACTTTTTGAGCGAGAGTGTGTGCCATTACAAGACGACAGGTAGTGGTGGATCTCCAATCATGGCTTTGAATTCTATCGTCTCATTATGCTCGTCTGCACAGAGTGCTCTCTGCTCAAATTATCAAGGTTGTGGGCACTGGAGTTCCAAATGAAAGAGCACAGCTATGGCAAATTGCAAGCGAAAGACGTGAACAAAGCGGATTCCTCAACGCTCTTCAGGTGCAGCCGTTAGTACGTGACCTGCTCTTTTGGTTTGTCCCCCTTATCTCAATGTGTATATGCTTGCTGTGCGACTCACGCAGGGTAACCAATTTATCTCGACCCCATTGAGTTCAAGTTCTGAGGGCACGCCGACATTTCTGAACGATTTTCAACAATCAGTGTAAGCAATTACCCTCCAGTGTTCTCCCTCTTAAGCTTTTTCATTCCTGACAATTGCATGAATAACTGTAGGCTGGCATCGTACCATGACGAAAATCCCACGAGTCTGCCCGTAAAAGCTAAAGGGCATGCTGCTTCATTTTTCAAACCACCGGAATTCAGCGATGTATTCTTTTGGGATGGCACGCAGTACATCAAGCATACCGGCTGGAAGAAGACTGATCGGGAAGATGATGCC
Organism: Phytopythium chamaehyphon; assembly: GCA_023334415.1. NCBI lineage: Eukaryota > Oomycota > Peronosporomycetes > Pythiales > Pythiaceae > Phytopythium > Phytopythium chamaehyphon. The sequence goes on along the minus strand of JAASGX010000120.1, from coordinate 22,596 downwards.
ACATCAGTAACTGAGGACTCATCAGTCGAAGACTCAGAGGATCTCGCCGACGCTAGCGAAGTGTGGAGTCTTCCTCGTTCAGCCCGATGGGAAAGCATTGGTGATCAATATTCCCTTCCCCGTGGCGTCAACGATCGTCTTCCGAGAGCTCATGGTGCCCATCGAGGACTTCACCAGCTGAATATTCCAAATGCTGTCGCGTGTCGACGAACTAATGGTGTACCACCCGTTCAAGTCCACGAAGACGACGTCATTGAGGTGCGCTTTTATCACGATTGCCCAATGCCGTCCTCCGTTACTGATATATTCTTACTGAAGGGAGCTCTTCAAGCGCTTTGTGGAGTCGAGTCAGTGCTATATCGACGCGACATACAGACGGGAACGCTTCAACTTCCACGCCGTCACCACATTTTGCTTCCAAAAGCAACGCTTTTGTCAACTCAGTCCGTGTTGGAGGTAAATCACGGTTGAAACTGTGAAATAGTAGTAGATCGGTCACTAATGATAGTCTGGCTCTTGTAGGTCTTCCGAAAAACCGGAACTTACTTTATTCGACTGGAGTTCCTGGGGATTTATTACAGTCAAGACGCTCGCAGAGGTGGAAAGAGTTTGCAGGTTTTTGGCTGTGCATTGCTAGAGTATCTTTCAGCGCACCAGGTAAGCGCGCTGGCGTCTTTTATTCGTATGGAACTCCCTGTAATAAAACTGTTCTTGCAGAGAGCAGTCGAACATATTTTGGAAGGCCCCACTAGTGCTGCGACAATCACTAGTCTGCTCACACGGACAAGGAATATCAGACGCACGCTGGAGACAGTTGGATTTGCGCTTCAGTGTGATAGTTCAGATTTTTGGGCTCTTCTAGTCCATCGTAAGCTGATTGTGACGGCTAATATGTGGGAATACGCTAACGCATTTTGTACTTGTTCCAATGTAGGCAAATTTCCACGCGGATTGGCGTTGCTCGATTTCCTTCATGATCGCATCATCGAAACAGAACCATGGGACTCATGTTGCAATTCAGCGGCACTGTTACGATGGCTGCTGAAGAGAACGAGTGCACCATTTTTATCTGTTCTCTCGGATATCATGCGTAACGGCATCGTAGATGAAGCCACAGATCCGTTTGTACGTATTCGAGCTCGTAGTGCTTTCTATCTGCATCAACTACTGGTGGAAGCTAATCTGTCATGGTCTATGGTAGGATGAATTTGCAGTTACACGCTGGACGCGAGAGCTCTCCGATGTGGCTGAGTTTTCTGGAGGTGATAGACTGTTTTCAGCAATGTTGGAGAAAAGCGAAGCATCGCAAATGGTCCCAGTTTTTCTGTCAAGTGCTGCGGACCAAATCGTCCACCTTTGTCGTCTTCAAAAACTGCTTCGGAGTTTGGCAACCGATAGCTCGGTACGTCTCGTTTCTTCTCCACTTAAATTTCTGTGCTGATTAACACATCGATTATTGGTTCTTAGCAATGGCAAGAGCTTATCATTGAATTTGATTGGGACAATAGTGTCTCGACCATGGATTTTTCTGGAGAAGTTTCGAGGCTCGAATTACGCGACGCATCAAGTACAGTCAATATGCCAGTGGGAGAAGATGACGACGACCTTATGGGTGCTGTTGGCGAGCAGCATAGTGACTCTTCGAGAGTGAAGCTTCCTGCCATCCATCCGTTCTTCTCATCCCAGTCAGAGGAGAATGACGATTTTTATCTCGCCCGTGCTGTTGGAGAGGTATGTGCTGGTGGAAAATGATGCTTCGAAGTTGGACGTACTGACTTTTTATTTTATCTACCAGGAAGAGAGCGGAAACGAGTCTGGCGCAATTTTAGAGCCATTGGAACTCGTTATCGACGCGGGCATAGTGCAGCATATACTTCGCTCAGTAACTCGTCTTGATATCACTGCCAAGCAGCTATTTCTCGAGACAACTGAATTTGTGCGCCACCTTAGCTGGATACGGAAGTTAGCACTCATGGCAGAAGGGCTGTGCATGGACACTTTTGTACGCGACATTCTTGGTGGCTTGCACTCTTCGACGACTCGCTTACATTGGAGCTCTGGAGATCATTTGACATCAACACTATCATTGGCGCTCATGGAGGCTAGAGGAGAGGTACCAGAATTTGCCCACCGGTTTCGATATCAAACTACGACTGGATTGCAAGCAAGTAAGTGGTTGGCTGTGGCATAGACTCTTGCCTCAGTTGCACCTTTGCTAACTATGTCATTGTTTGCCGGCTCGTATTCAGTGCTTGGTGCCGCGATGCCGATGAGTCTCGTTGTGCCGCAACTTGTTCAGGACATCGGGCTTGTGTGTTACATCCAATGGCCGATGGGTGTCGTGATCTCGTCGCAATCGTTGACTCACTACGCAACGATCCACCGGTGGCTCCTGCACCTGCGGTTGACAGCTCTCGAAATGAAAGAGGTATGGGCTTTGCTCCGGATTATGGGTCGTCGCGAAGATCGATCTGGAGCAAGAGAGACGCGGGAGAAGCTACTGAAGATCGTCCACCAAATTCAACACGTCATTCGCGCGTTCAACGAGTCGTTTTGCACGATGGTATTATTTCATTCATGCCTCGTCCATTAACTTGCCCATTTGACTTAATGTTCCCTCAATACTTTCTGCAGGTGCTTATGGCATCATGGACCACGCTCAAGGGTGAGATTGGCAGCTCGAAGTCTTTATTGGACCTGCGCAGCTCGCACGACCGCTACGTAGAGACAGCGATGCAGAGCTGCTACCTCGACGGAGAAGGAGAAGAGGTACTGTACATTATGGTGTTCATGAAATGTAGATAGATAACACACACTGGCGTTGTATTGAGCAGATCCACAAGGCGTTCGATGATGTGTTGAGCTGTGCATGGAAGACAAGCGAGCTGGTTCGAGCGCTCAGTCTTTGGCCGATGGGACTCGCCCGAGAGCAAGAGAGGGTTCGAGCGCTTGCAGATCAGCACACGACTTCAAGGGAAAGACTGGTGTCTAGCCTTCAGTCCGTTCCCCAAGACCGGCCGCGGGGTGTCCGGGCATTTACCGAGGTGTGTCCGCAGTCTTTTGCCTGCGGCAATACGTGTGGCTCACTTACCCTCTTCAACCTGCCCAGAGCTTGCTAGTCTGCATCGACTTCAACAGCTGAAGCACACCGCGCGCCGAAGAATATGCTGTATACTAATTAATGCACACGACTAGAAGAATAGCGGGTGGATGTCCTTGAGCTGCAAGCGCCGCTGACACAGTGGGCACTTGGCGTTGATCCGCACCTGCGCGGTGATGCACCGTGCGCAGAAGACGTGTCCGCACATGGTTGACGTCATATCCTTGATGTGATCGAGGCAGATGCTGCACTTGAGCGCCTGCTTGAGCTGCTCGACCACGTCGGCGTTGTGGAGGCTCACTGCGGTCGACTCGGCGGTGTTGGGGTCGAAGCCGTTCTTGATCGTCGACTGGGTTTCTGTGGACGGCCTTCTCCGCTTCCTCCTGGGATTCGGCGGCATGAGGCTCGAGGCGCCGATGGACCCGATGATTTGCACGTCTTCGTCTTCCTCTGCGCCCGACCGCGCCTCCTCCCCGTCCGTGAGCGCCACACCCCCCAAGGCGGACAGCGGTCGGCCCGCGGGGTACACGGCCGGCGCGGCATCGTCAGGCTCCTCGTCCGAGAGCGTGAGGTCGATCTCCTCCGGCGGCTGGGGCGCGCGCAGCTGTCGCCCGAGCGCGCGCACCTCGCGGGCCTCCACGATCCACGGCGGCAGCGGAGGCGGCTGAATGACGCCCGCAAACGCGAGCGGCCGGGGCGACCCGCGCGCCGCGAGCCGCACGCCCTCGGCCGCCTCGGCCATGAGCCCGAGCACGGCCGCGTCCACGGCGCTGTCTGCGGGCCGCTCGTCCTCCGGCTCGTCCTCGTGCTCGTCCCCGTGCTCGTGCTCGTGTTCGTCCTCCTCGGCCTCGGCCTCGCCGCCCTCGTCGCCGTCCGACTCGTTCATGATGCGGTCCAGCAGCCCCGCGCCGCCCAGCGCCGCGTGGGGCGCGCGCAGCAGGCGCAGCGACGGGAACAGCGACGCGGCGGGCGCCTCGGCGGGGCGCCACGGCGGCAGATCCATGCCTCGCGCTTCTCGCCTTGGCCAAGGTGGCGGCGATGAAACCCGGGAAAGGCGGCGGTGGGCCGGCCCAGCGTGCGGCCCACTCGCGCGGGTGGGACGCCCTACAGCAACAGCCCACGCCAAGCTGCAAGTTGCATCACGCTGACTCCCAGCCGACCGAGAGCGTCATGCGCGTCGCACCGCCGCACGAGCTCGTCCTGCAGGGCTACCTGCACAAGCGGGTGCGTCTCGAGGCGGCCGTATAGCTCCTGCGCCCGGCGTCTCGCGCTCACGCTCCTTCATGTGCTCGCAGAGCCAGCACCTGCGGCGATGGAAGGTGCGCTTCTTCATGCTCTCGAGGCGCGAGTTGCGCTACGCGCGCAAGTCGGGCCAGAAGCCGCGCGGCGCGCTCGCGGTTGCCGACATGGAGGTGGTGCGTGGCTCGCAGTGATGGGCGACTGCGACTGCGAAGGCGGCTGAACCGCGCGCGCGTGAGCCAGGTGGACGACCAAAACGAGGTCGAGCACGCCGGCAACTTCGTGCTGCAGCTGCTGACGCCCGGCCGCCGCGTCTTCCTCAGCGCCGCGACGGAGAAGGAGCGCGACGCGTGGGTCGCGGCCATTCGCGAGCTGCAGGCAGAGGCTGCCGGCGGCGTCTCCGGCGCTCGCCACGCGCACGCGGCGCTGCGCTCCTCCTCGGGGCTGCTCTCGCGGCCGGGCTCGGCTGATTCGCTGGCCACGAACGGCAACGCCATGCTGCAGGGCAAAAGCCTGGGCCTCGGTGGCGGCAAGAAGGCCCGCGTCTCCAAGGAGCGCAAGGAGGAGCGGAGGAGGAGGCGGCTGCCCAAGCTCAAGGAGCCCTTCAGCGCGGTGTGGCTCGAGAGCGTCATTGCGTTCCCTAGAGAGGGCTCGGACTCGACAACAGCTTCATCGCCCATGCTAGCACAAGTGGAAGCGCTCTGCTTTGCGGGCATACCGAAGGAAGTGCGCGGACGAGTGTGGGCATGGCTGCTGGGCAACAAGCTGCAGATCAACGAAAACCTTTTCAAGATTTGCAAGGCGCGCGCTCAGGCGGTGCAGCTCGAGATTTCTCTCAAGCGGCAAACTGACCGAACCTTCATGACTCCCCCAGCACCAGCTCGGACCACTAGCGACATGAGTACACCCGCGACAACGGGACCCAACACCCCCGCCTCCATGACTACACCCACTGCGCAAGCGACGGAGGATGATACGCTATCGCCGTCTTCAAAACTGCCGAAAGTCGAGTCTGACACCAGCGATGTACCCATGCTGCCGCTCGAGTCAAGAGGCGAAAGCGATGAAGTAGAAGACGAAGATATCACCAAGACGGCCACGACAGCAGCAAGCAGCAGGCAAAGCAGCACTGCTTTCGCGTCAGACTCCAGCACACTGCTTCAAGACGCAGTTGGAATTGCTGATATGCTCGTTGCACACGGCGAGCGCAGCATCAACCTCGTTGGAGTCGATATGCCTCGAACATTCGGCCATCACCCTTTGTTCAAACCTGGTGCGGAGGGTACTGCGCGCACAACCGAGGTGCTTGAAGCGTACACGTGTTACCGACCAGACTTGGGCTACGTTCAAGGCATGAGCTACCTAGCAGCCACGCTTTGCTTTCACATGGACAGTTTTACGGCCTTCAAGGCGCTGGTGGCACTGTTAAGCAGCAGTTTGCTGTTCGACATGTTCCGTCTCGAGAGTCGGGTACGTTATGCGACTCGCGTGTGCTGATCTTGGAGCATTCATCAAAGCTGACGAAGTTCGCGTTGCATCACACAGACTTTCCACTACTTTGCGATCTACAACCAGGTTTTCGAGTACGAGCTGCCGACGCTGTATCGGCACTTCCAGGAGTCCGGCATCGACGCGCAGATGTACGCCGTGGACTGGTGCGTCTCCGGCATTGTATTATGCGTGTACTGAGTAGCTGTGAGTCGAGTGCTGATCCTCTGTGATTTGTTGGTCTGTGCACAGGGCCCTGACACTGTTCACGCGCAGCCTGCCGCTGAACCTGGCGCTGCGGATTTGGGACTGCTACGTGCTGCTGGGCACACCGTTCTTCTTCCAAGCCAGTATGGGTGCGTACTTTTGCGATCAGTTCTGCCAATGCGTTGTGAGTCTATGCTCACTGCCCGCGTCCACCGCAGGCGTGCTGGCGCTGTTCGAGCAGGAGCTGCTGTGCATGCAGCCCGAGCAGATTGTGCGGTTCCTGCACAACCTTCCCACGAACACGTCGTCCCGCGAGCTCTTCGACGCCATCGACGGCGTGCGGCTGTCATGCAGGGAGATCTCGCAGCTGCTGGCGGGCGGAGAGCTCTGGTCGCCCGACAGCGCGCGCGCCGTCGCCGTCACCTTCCCCGACAGCTACGAGTGACGGCTCTTTAGGCCTTCACGGCTTATACAGGCTTTCGCTGTGTCGGTTTGACCCCCTGCGAGTGTGGTAGCAGACGGACCAGGCCGCGCTAGACCAGCTCGAAAGCTCGTAACTAAGTAGACCACAACTACAATAGTAATCATCCACAAGCGCGAACAGAGTGAGGCGTGCCGCGTGCTCATTGGTAGCGACACTCGCCGAGCTCAACACAGGGTTCCAATTTTTCCAGATTTGTCGCTATTTCAACGGTGGCTTGCAGCATCCTCTAGCGAGCCAAGAGAAGCCTAGCAGCTCCACTGTCTAACTGCTCAGTCGGCGATTTGCAAGATGAAGTCCAAGCGGCTCAACTTGGCGTCGCACGACCCAGGGCCCGGTCGTGAACTCGACGCACCAGCTCTTCGACCAAGAGCAGGCCACGCTCCAGCCGGAGCATTGGCAGTTTTTCTGCGTCGACGGCCGAGTGTCAAGCGTCTGCGAGTCCAAGCGGCGCACTACGATGCTCGGCTTCACGACTCGTACTCGGGAGCGCCAACAAGCGGCGCGCGTTGTGATCGAGCACATGCTCAAGTGATCGGGCTTTCGAGTCCGCCGGAGACGCCTTCTTCGTGGTTGTCCGCAGGACCTACTTCGGTAGGACCTGAATGGACCCGTAGGAAGATTTTTTATCTTTTAATGCACAATATCGTAGTCGCATAGAAGATCAAGCTCGGCGTGCTGTGCTCGTTTGGGAAGCTATGTTATTGTCGGGCGATTATGCTTTTTCGGAGGCTCCATATGGCGGAAGGGAGGTCGCGGCGCATTCCTGGCCGCCAGCAACCGCGAGTCGCCCGAGCAGCATGAGCCGGCGCGTGGGGTCCGCGAGCGCGTTCGTGGCGTTCAACCGGCTGCAGGAGAGCGACGAGGGCTCGGGCAGCGAGGCGGAGCGCGCGGAGGAGCAGCGCGCGCGCCAGAAGCAGAAGAAGAAGGCGCGCAGCAAGAAGAAGAGCGGCGACGCGGCCGCGCTCAAGGACCTGGCCTTCGTGGCGGCCGCCAAGCCCAAGAAGGGCAAGAAGGCCCCGCCCAGGGCCACGCAGGCGTCCGCGTCCTCCACCCCCACGTCCGAGGCCGAGGCCGCGGTACCCAAGCTCGATCCCGAGGCGCCCAAGCCCGCGACCCCGAAGCGCGCGGCACCTCAGCAGGTTCGTGGGAGCGACCGGAGCGGAGCGCGTTGACACACAGCCAACGCAGGCGCTTGTGAGCGCAGAACGGAAAGCAGGCGAGCAGGCCGACGCCGACGCCAGCGCCGTCTGCTCCGAAGACGCCATCGCCATCACCGGCACCAGCCGCAGCCGCAGCTCCGTTGGCGCCGTCGCCCGAGAACCGGCCCACGAGCGCCGAGAGTGAGCTTGGCGCCATCTACTCGCCAGCCCACATCAAGATCACGCGCGCGGACGGCCAGGTGCGTGGATTGCGCTTACGAGACGATGGTCGTGGGGGCTCACAGATGACGCACAGATGACGAGGACGGTGGCGGTGACCGAGGTGATGGACCAGCTGCTGCGTTTCGGACAGCAGAACGCGCACCTGCTCAGCGTGCAGGAGCAAATGGCCGTACGTGCACCTATGGGCGCTTCATTCGCGCATACATCGCTATGATAGTGGTCGAGGTCGTGCAGACTCTAACGTCGACGCCTTGCTCTCATGAAAATTCCGACGTACGATTAGCGCGCCAACCGCGGCCTCCAGGAGCAGCTGCAGCACGACGCGGGTACGTGTCGCTGGCATCTACGCCGCAGTTGATTGTCGCCTCGATGACACGCAATTGGCCTTGCTGACCACACGATCCTTGTGCGCTCGCAGACATGATTCGTGGGCTGCAGAACGAGGTGGCCATGTTTCGCCAAATGTGCCTGAACCTGCAGACCGAGGTGCGTCCCTCTGAACTCGTCGCCTTCAATGACCAATAAGTCACCAACCCAACTGACGCCGGCGTGTTCGTTGAAGGTGACGGCGCTGCGCTCCGGCGCGCCGTCCGCGCGGCCGCCTCCGCCCCCAGGCATGCGCTAGCCTCGCACTGCGGCGCGAGCGTACAGTAGGATAGAGCGACGGAGGAGCCGCGAATACAGCTCGGCACCTTGTGAGCAATGGCCGATGGCGTTCAAGTAACTGGTCGAGTGATATAAATCACCGAGGCGGACATTGGTGCTGAGGATTAGCTGCTCGGGGCTTGACGCGGCTGAAACGCCGCGACACTCAGCGAGTCTCGGCGTGACGGGGCTGCAGACGGCCATCGCGAGGTCGCCGAGCGGCCGGAGCGAGACGTAAAGGCCCCCTTGTAGGTCTTCGGCTGGAGATTTGGAGACCGGCAAGCAGGATCGGCTCGCCTTGAGTCAGCGGTAGAGGTGGTTCAGCAAGTACCGCGAATTCGGTACCGCTTGTCCAGTGGCATCGTCGCGTTGCGCGCGGCCAGCGGTTAGGGGCTCCTGCAACTGCTTCTGCGCCGAAATGTACGGTAGAGGCCGATCACTTGCGCTGAGTATGCGGCCGCGCGACTGAGGAGCGGACCAAGGAGTTGAACCGGACGTACGTCCGCGTCCACCGTCCGGTCCTCCGTCCGCGGTTCTCTCCTGCGTCCGCACTTTTGGTTAGCGCAGGCCCGGCCTCCGTCCGTCTCCGCGATGGGGACCATGACCAAGCTCAAGACCAAGCTGCGCAGCTCTCGGCACGGCAAGGAGGGCGCGGGTCTGTCCAAGCCGCAGCAGGACGGGCTCGTGGCGCGCCACACGGGCGCGAACGCCACCGTGAGCGTCGCGGACGACGTGGAGGACGTCTTCTACGCGCAGACGGCGCCCGCGGGCTACCGGACGACCGAGCAGCTGCGCACGGCGGACGTGGGCTACCGGACGACCGAGCAGCTGCGCGCCACGGGGCTCGAGCCGCTGGCCGAGGACCGCGAGCTGCCGTCCGCGCGCTCGGCCTCGGCCGCGGCCTCCGACCGCAGCTTCGCCTCGTCCGCGGCCAGCGACCTCAGCTTCTCGGCGCCCACGCTCTTCCGCGGGGCCTCGGGCGCGCCCGCGGACGCGCGCGCCGAGCTCGCGGACGTGCGCGGCGAGCTGGCGGCGCTGCGGCGTGAGGTCATGGGCGAGCTGCACACGCTGCGCTACGACGTGCTCAAGGAGCTCGCGCTGCTGCGGGGCGCGCTCTCGCAGCTGCTGGCGGCCCCGCCGGCCGTCCAGGTCCAGGCCCCGCCGGCCGTCCCCGCCAGGGCCGACTCGCCCGCGTCCTCGGCCTCCACGGCGTCCTCGGGCTCCGGCTCGGGCCCGGGCTCGCGCGCCGGGTCGTCCGCGGACGCGGCCGAGGTGCGCGCCGTGCTCTCGCGATCACCGTCCGTGACGACGTCGGACGCCACGCGCGCGCGGCTGACGGCGGCGCGGCCCACGGCCACGTCGCGCGCGTCCTCGCGGCTGACGAGCATGGCGCCCGTGGACGACGACGTGCTGTCCAAGCCGCTGTCGGACGCGCAGCTGGACGAGCTGTTCCCGCTCGTGGACCCGGCGGCCGACGTCGGCCGGCTCGCGCGGCAGCTCGCGGCCGGCACGCGCGAGTGGGCGCTTGAGCGCGCGCAGCGCTGGCTCGACTCGCGCTTCGACGTCGGGGACGACGCGCTGCTGGTGGTCGTGGGCGACGGCGGTAGCGGCAAGTCGGCGTTCGCGGCGCGCGTCTGCGAGCAGTTCGGCGGCGGCAACCTCGCGGCCGCGCATCTGTGCAAGTTCGACCGCAAGGCCAAGTCCCAGCCGCGCGTCGTGCTGCTCTCGCTCGTGCGCCAGCTTGTCAAGGCGCTGCCCGGCTTCAAGAACCAACTCGCGCGCCTCAACCTCAAGTACGTGCTCCAGGAGCCCGACGTCTTCGCGCTCGCCAACAAGGTGCTCGTGGACCCGCTCGTCGCGCTAGAGGAGCCCATCGCCGCCAAGTTCCTGGTCATTGACGGACTCGACCAGTGCCGCGGCATCGACGGCCGCAACGAGCTGCTAGAGTTCCTCGCACACGTGCTCCCGCTGCTACCCGCGTGGCTCGGCGTCATGCTCACCAGCAAGCCCATGCCCGAACTCGCGCGCTCGCTCAAGGTCACCTCCATCCTCGACTTCAGCGCGTCCAACGCCGACTTCGTGGCCGACGCCAAGTTCCTCGTCGACGAGATCGTGGACGGGGCCGTCGTGCCCGAGGACCGCGCCGAGGCGCGCAAGGTGCTGCAGCGGAAGAGCGCCGGCAACATGGCGTACCTGACCTTCACCCAGCGAGCGCTCTCGCATCCGATGGCGACGGTGCTCTCGCAGTTCGACGACCCAGCTGCCAACGCCGCGCTCGTGACGCTCGACGTGCTCGAGGAACTGCCCGAGTCGCTGTACGAGATTTTCATGGAGATTTTCGACGACAAGTTTGGTGCCGGCCGAGCTCGGCTCTGGCGAAAGGCCCAGCCGCTGCTCACGCTCATCGTCGCTGCTGCAGCAGGCCCGTATTCGCTTGTGCGCGAACGTGCGGCTCGTGAGTTGCTGAGCTTTTCCAGCGACGACATGCGGCTCCTGCGGCGCGCGTTCGTCGACATTGTGAGCGCTCAGGGCGGCGTGTTCCGCATCGAGAGCTCAGCTTTGTTCGACTGGCTCGTGGACGAAAGCCGTCGCGACGAGGCCTTCTTTGTGGATCCCCGTGAAGGACTCGGTTCGCTCAAGAAGCTGCAGCAGCTGACGTTCCGGTCCGGGTCCTCGGGGTCCACCGCCAGCGATGCCAGCAGCGTAGACGCCGCTGAACGCGTCCGTGCTGGCAGCACTCGCAGCGTCCGCACCGACAGCTCTCGCTCCCCATCACGCGTGCACGAACCGCCCAACAACCCAGGACAGCCCGTGGGTATCCTTAAGCGCGGACGATTGTAGACCGCTGCTCAGCACTTTATGTGGGTCGCGTAGCGTGCGTTTGGGCAGCGTCGATTGTATTCACATTTATAATGTACGATGCCTCTCCATCACGCGTCATCTGGGATCGCTACGCGCAGCAGCGCCTCCTGTCGGCGCTTCGCATAGGCGAGCACCATGGGCTTCTTTAGCGACAACGCACAGCTGGCGCCGACGAAAAATGTGCCGTTCTCCTCCCCAATGCGGTTCGCCGCCAGGAAGTGCACGTTCTTCTTGGAGTGGGTCCCGTTCTGCAGGGCGTCGATCACTGGCGACATGCGCGTGGCCCAATACGAGAGCGTGGGCATCTCGGGCGCCTCTGGGGGCTCGAAATCGCACCAGGCGCACGTGAGGAGCACCAGGTCGCTTTGCTGCTCGAGCGCATGGTTGGCGAGCTCGAAGGCCTCGAAGGGCGCGCGGAAGCCCTCGGGGTTGATGTCCATGCAGATGCCGAAGGTCAGAGTCTTGCCCAGCCACGGGCACGTCCAGGAGCGGAACCCGTCGCCGGGGGTCGCCCACAGCTCGTCCGTCTCGTACAGGAACGTCTTGCGGCTGCAGAGCACGAGCGCGCCGTCGCGGTCGACGACTAGCACGGCGTTGAAGAGCTTCCCGTCCTCGCCGAGCTCGACGAAGCCGCAGGTCACGAGACACCGGAGGCGGCGCGCGTGGCGCTGGCACCAGGCCAGGGTCGGGCCGTCGGCCGCGCGCTCGGCCACCTTGGCCACGTCGGCCGCGCGCTGGAACACGTAGCCTGTGAAGGCCATCTGACGGCGCGGACGCACGCGGGTGAGTGCGGACGCGTGGGGATCGGCGTGGGGGCGGCAGCGGCCGCACCTCGGACAGCATGAGCAGCGAGAGGCCGTCGGCGGCCGAGAGCCCCGCGATCATGGCGTCCACGCGCTGCAGTCCGCGGTCGGCACGGATGCGTCAGCCACCTCGCTCCACTGCAGGCCCCGGACGGCCGCAAGCGGGAGCACGCACCGCCATGTTGCGCTCCACCTGGCCCAGCTGCGGCTCTGCGTCCTCGCGGCGTTAGAAGGCGCCAAGGACGCGGCGGAGGCGCTCGCCACGCACCGAACTGCACGATCGCCACCTCCATGACGAGCTGGGTGGGCGTGCAGATCGCGACAAAAGCCCTAGTGCTAAAAGTTTGTATATTTATAATCCTATACTATGGCTTTGATGGGCATCACCTCGGCGCTCTTCGCCGCCCGAGGCGCGCGCCGTCGCCGCCCGCGAGCGCCCGCACTGTCGCCAGCACCGCCGCGAAGTTCCCGACGTCCTGCGCGTCTCCTGTGTCTGCGGCCGACGAGGGAGCGGCGGCGCCGGCCTCACGCTGCAGGGCCTCGAGCGCGGTCCGCAGGAACGCGAGCGCGCCGGCGCGGGACTCGGAGACGCTGAGCAGCCCCAGCACGCCCGCCGCGAGGCTGTCGGTGAGCAGGAAGACGCTGCCGAGCGCTCGCTGCACGTCGAGGCACACGCCATGCAGCCTGCAGGCGTGGAAGAGCGCGGCGTACGGGGAGGAGACCACGCCTGGGTGCCGCACGTGATCGGCCACGACGTAGCACCGCTCAACGGCGGGGGTTGACGCAGACGCAGACGCGCTCGCGGACGCTCTCGCCCGAGCTTCCGCCAGCAGCAGGTCACCTGCAGTTGATACTGCAGTCGCGGACGGTGACGAAGACGCAGACACAAATGCGGACGGTGGCGACCTTCGAGCAGCGGCGTGGGTCAGGAGCCGGAACACGGCCAAAGACGCAGCAGCGTCTGTCAGGAACGGCAGCAGCGCAGTGGCCCACAACCTCGAAGCCCCACCGGCGCGCTCGTCGCGAAATAGCACCAAGTCTACGCTTGCATGGCCCCAGAGGCCGTGCTCGCGGGCCACGCTGCGAACGGCAGCTGTGGCAGCACCCTCGACGGCCTCTGGCGGCGCCACTGACTGCGGAAACGCGTACCCAACGCCCAGACCATTGCTTGACACCAGGATATCGTGCGTCGACGTCACGTGTACAACGTCGCCCCCTGGCTCGATAAAGAGATTGGCGCGGATGCGACCAGCGACGTGCGGCGCCTCGGCCTCAATGACTATGCCTGTGTCGCGCATGGCGTACGCGAAATCCTTCCACGAGGGGAACACATCACGATGCACAAGTGTGACCACCTTGCCCAGAGACTTCTTCTCAATCTCGGCCAAAACCTGACGAACAGCTGCGTCTCGCACACCTGGTTGCCGCCAGTAATCGGCGCCACGGTTTTCTCGCTTGAGGTCGCGCACAGAGTTCAGTTGCGCCAGATCCACCCGTGCCATCCCAACTCCTAGTGGGTCTACATCCAACTGCAAGACCCACGTGCCCAGAAAGTCGAGGTGCGCCACAAGCAACTTGGCGAGTGCTGCTGCAACTTCGTGCTCATCAAACAAGTCCACAGCCCCGAGCGGTACGTTCACGTCAGCACGAAGGAATGCTCGCTTGGCTCCCGAGCGTGTGATAAGCGGTAGTGCTCGTGTCCACCCAAGTAAAGGAAGGTCAAGAGCCTGTGCGAGCCTTACATCGTCGTCTCCAGGGTGTCCAGCGACAATGTAGGCGTTCTTGCCGCGAGTGGCTCGCCGGATCCGTGAGAGGCACTTGGGAGAGTAGAGCACGAGCGACGCAAGCGAAAAATGTTCTGGGAGACGAGTCGCCTGCTCGGGACTCACGAATCGCACTCGCTTCGAGGCATCGGCCACGCCAGCGAGCTCCAGCATCCGAATGGAGTACCCAGCGACGTCCGCAGGCAGGTCAAATGGCGACACATAAACAATGTCAACGTTGGACGCCATTGTCGCGAGTGCTGCAACTCGCGAGAGTTGCAAGTTCTGACGCGCGCCAAAGTTGGCGATGGATAGCCGTGAAGTAGCAGTGAGCCCAGACAACGATGGAACGTGAACGATCACGCGTGAGGACGAGCTCATGCTGGCCCAGTTAGTCCGCAGCCACAGCATCCGCTCCGCCCATCGGTCTTCACGTTCAGCTCGCCATTCGTCCAGCCGAACTTTGAGTTTTGCTGTTGCCAGCCATACACGCCACCGCCGTTGAATCGCGATGGCGCTTTGCGTTTGCATGCATTGACGGCGGAATGCACGTCGGCGTGCAAACATCCTCAGCGCACTCTGCAGAACCTTTGCAGCTCGCTTGCGGCGATCCTTACCCTTAAATCGCTGCCCCGGTCGAGCCAACAGCGTGGCAACCTGGTCGCGATTCAGCACACAGTTGAGTAGTTCTGTACGCGAAAAGCTGCTTTGTCCCGTCCTCGCGAGATTAAGTACCTGAGACCCATCAACATGCGCTAGAGGCACAAAGTACACAGACAGCAACTCTTCCAGCGCACGCACGACATGCTCGACACCGCCCCACACGTCTGCACACCCGGCAGAACGCTGAAAGGCAGCAAACTCAGGTGCCGAGCGAGCTACACGGCCTCGATGGATGACAAATTGGTGCAGACTGAAGGTATCGAGCATTGCCGTGTAACCGCGAATCTTGTCAACGTTGGCTCCAAGTTCTTCCATGGCGTTGGAAGGCCCACCACCGTCGTCCATTGAAAGCAGCAGCCCGGATTCGTCTGTTTGAGGCTGTTCAAGTTCTTGGTTGGTACGTCCACTCTTGATCCGACCATCCGAAGCCGTTGACATACCCTGGAATGCGAGTACGACACGGTTGGCCATGATTTGTCTTTTATCTTCCTCCGGTGGAGACTGGAGCCGTGGCAGGGACGTACCAGGCGACTCCGCCACGGGTTTGGTTGCCGAAGCCGGTGAAGTTGTGAGATCGAACTTGAGCGATGCAACGTTGAAGCTGGAAGGCTGGGAAAATGGTGTGGGTCGCGCCGGTGATTCTCGTCTATCATACAGCCGTGTACGGCCGTTCTTGAGCACGCCGCTGCCACTCCCAGTGCGGAAGGCCGGTGTCAAGTCGACGTTTGCTGGCAAAAATCCTCGGTTAAGAAGGTCGAGCACTCCGCGAGTTGCGTCGGAAGCCTCGAGCTCAGGCGCCATTGCTGTAGGATCTCGCTTGTTGACGCTAGGAAGCAGGCGAGCATGGTGACTCGTCTTTTCTCGGATACGCCGGCCGCGTTGAATGTCGTGGAGCCTTTGGCTGACCGTCGTAGAAGGGCTTGCATCGCTCGGGCAAAGAATCTCTACTGCGGGATTGCGGAAGCGCTGGATCATTGCCAATCACGTCAAATGCAGTTCTGGCAGTATTCATGCCAGAAAGCACGCACCGAGCGAAAGTAAGCTGCGTCCAGCTCCTGCGCTTTCGAGGCCGGGAAAGCGGGTAGCGACCCGGTAATTGTTGGCCACTGCGAGTCAGCCCGGCGATTGTAAGTCGCGGTGGATCCCGCGTGCACCAACCCATTGAGCACAAGCTCGGCTTTCGACTGCAACTCGAGCTCAGCGCGCTGCAAGATGTCGCCGAAGGCCTGCACATCCGCCACTGCGACTCCGCCGTGGCTCTGGCGAAGAGAGGCGGCGGCTTCTACGGCTGCCGCCGCTGCAGTCATCTGCTCCCGCATCGCACGCAATTGTTCCTGGGTCTGCAGCAGGATGCGGCCGACATCTTCCACGTGATGCTGCTGCTGCAGCTCGTCCATCATAGCGCCGAGGGGCTGAGTGGCAGGCACAAAGCAGGCTCGACTCGCTCGACTCGTATTTATATCCAGGTGAGGACGCGAGCGCGCCAAATAGTTCGATGACAATGTCACTCAGAACACGATTGACAAGCAAGTGAGTATGCTTCGACCGCCCAAGACTGGCTCCGCAGTGCCTCCGCCAGCTGAAGATGGACCGGGACCCATCAAGCCCACGTCTTGTGAGGGCTACGTAACCAAGCGAGGGCACTTCCGCAAGTCCTGGCGAATGCGGTACCTCGTGCTGGACGGCTCCGACCTTCGCGTAAGTTACTACGAGAGCCGCACGGCTTTCCAGAGCGGCTCGGCGTCTCCGAAGGGCGAGTTCTTCCTCTCCAGCGTCGAAAAACACGCGTATTCGGTGGGCATGGGCGGCCAGGACAAGCCGTTCGGCTTCAAGATGGTCGGCCACGCGCCTGGAAAAGGGTTCACCGAGCTCGATGTGTACGTGGACACGCTTGCGGACCTGAACAAGTGGCTTGAGATCGCCCACAACGCCCTCGAGCGGGCTAACAATTCCCCAAGAGCCAAGCTGCTCGCCGACAGCGTAGCTTCGGCGGGAGTGGTGAACGCACGCTCCATCTTTGGCTTCCGGCTCGGCAATGGCTCGACTTCTCCTGTCGCGGCACTGGCGGCGTCTTCGCCCGAGCAGCAGATCAAGACGCTCGGTGGGACGAAGCAGGTGCTGCTCACGGACGCACTCAAGGAGCTGGAAGGGGCCAAGCTCATCGGGCGGGAGGCGTGCAACGAGATTGTGGTGCAGGGTCAGAAGCTGGACAACGTCGAGGCCAACCTAGGCGCGATCGAGGGCGACCTGGACTTCGGCGACAAGCTGCTGCGCCGCATGAAGCGGCCGATGCTGCACGTGCTGGCGCGCGACTTGCAGCGGCCCCAGGCGTCCCCCTCGAAGCCCAGCAACGCGTACTTGAGCGGTGTGGAGGCCGGGAGCGAGTTCACCGTTGGCCTAGGGCCCGCAGCCATCCAGGTGGACGCAGTGGGCGGCGAGGGTGGCGAACTGGAGCGGCTGGCGCGCGCGCTGGGCGAGCTGGAGGCGCAGGCGACGCTCATGGGCGCCGAGGCCGTCAAGAGCACGGAGCAGATCGCGCGCATCGAGCAGAAGCTGACGGCGGTGAACGCGCGCGTGCAGAAGCAGACCAAGCAGGCGACGACGAGCATCCAGCGCGGCAACATCTTCTAGGGTAGCGAGCGTCGGTGGTTGAATGGAGCGCGTTGGATCTGAGCTACGCTTGTGGCTGCTGCCGGCCTAGAAGATGGGGCGCGGGGGCGCCACGCCGCGGTCCATGAAGTGCTGGCGGCGCAGCAGCTGGTGGTGGCGCTTGAGCCCGGCCTCGACGTCCTGCAGCTTCCAGCGCGCGCCCTCCTCGTTGGTCTGGCCCTGGGCGTCCAGCTCGATGCGCTGGCCGTTGCGGTAGACGAAGCGCTTGACGCCCTCGGGGGCCGCGGCGCGCGGTGTGACAATCTTGAGGAAGCCCAGCTGCGCCTGCGCGCGCTGCAGCAGCGCCGCCACCCTGTCGGTCGCCGTCGAGCGAGCGAGCGAGCGAGCGTCAGTCGGGCTCAGTCAGCCAAGAAAAGGCGCGGGGAGCCGCACTCGGCTGGGTCGGAGGCGCCCGCGTGGCTGCGGAACTCGCCGCGGATCTGCGCCAGCGTCGCCGCGCGCTTGGGCTCCGGCAGGCTCTGCGCCAGCCGCAGCAGCTTCTTGTACAGCGGCCGCAGCTCGCTCATGGTGGTGGAGGTAGTGGGAGGGAAGGCGGCCTTTCTCGACCTAGCAACCTGCGCAAACCGATACCCCGTCAATGCAGCGCTATCTAGAACCCGTAATAGTATGCCCACTGACCTGTCGAACGCAATCGCCGCCCCTCATTTGCCAAGCGGGCCGGTCGATGGCGGAGCTGTCGCCGGCCTCCAAGCGCAAGAAGATGGCGCCCGTCGAGTGCGCCGCTCTCCGTCTGCTGTAGCCGCCCGCTCCCATGACTGACTCGCGGCTGTGGCCTCGCAGCTTCGCGCAGACACTGGCGCCGGCCGACGGCGCCAAGACGACCTTCCACGTCGCCGGCTGGCTCGGCTGTACGTGGCGTCCGCTCTCGAGCCTCCAGGCGGCCGCTAATCCCGCGCGTGCTGTGCTGTCCGCAGGCTCCTTCTTCCAGCGCGCGGCCGACGTCGCCGCCGCCATGCGCGTGCTCTACCCGGACCGCGTCGACGTCGCCGCGCACGAGTTCCAGGACCGCGACGCCTTCCGCGAGTGGCTGGACGACTCGCGCGCCGCCGTCGCCGAGCACTTGGGCGCCGACGCGGCCGCGCACTCGTCGTCGCCGTTCGTGTGGACCACCGCACCTGCACGCTTCGTCGGCGGCTGCGACGCGCTGCTCGAGGCCTTGCGCGCTCCCGAGCTCTGGGCGCCCGCGCCCGCGCCGACACCCAAGCGCAACCAGCTCAAGCCGCTGACGGCCGAGGAGGAGGCCGCCGCGTACGACTACGACCTCGTGGTCATCGGCGGCGGCTCGGGCGGCCTCGCGTGTTCCAAGGAGGCCGCCAAGTTCGGACAGAAGGTGTGCGTGCTCGACTACGTCAAGCCGTCGCCCGCGGGTACGTCCTGGGGCCTCGGCGGCACGTGTGTCAACGTTGGCTGCATTCCCAAGAAGCTCATGCACCAGAGCGCGCTGCTCGGCGAGCTCATGCACAAGGACGCGCCGGCGTTCGGCTGGCAGTTCGACGGCGGGAAGCCCGCGTTCAGCTGGGAGCAGCTCGTGGCGTCCGTCAACTCGTACATCAAGGGACTCAACTTCAAGTACAAGGTGGACCTGCGAGACAAGAAGGTCAAGTACGAGAACTTCCTCGGCAGCTTCGTGGATGCGCACACGCTCGAGCTGTGGCACCCAAAGAAGGGCACGAAGCAGATCACTGCGCGCCGCGTCGTGATCGCGGTCGGTGGTCGCCCACGCGCGCTGACTTGCCCTGGAGGAGAGCTTGCAATATCGAGTGACGACATTTTCTGGCGCAAGACCGCTCCAGGTAAAACCCTAGTGGTTGGTGCCTCGTATGTCGCGCTGGAGTGTGCTGGTTTCCTCAAGGGCCAGGGCTATGACGTGAAGATCATGGTGCGCTCTATTCTGCTACGTGGCTTTGACCAGGACATGGCCAACAAGATCGGTGAGTACATGGAGACCGAGTCGGGCATCGAGTTCATTCGTGGCACGGTTCCCGAGTCGATCACCAAGCTTGACTCTGGTCTCCTGCTAGTGTCGTGGAAGGTGGACAACGTCGTGGTCGAGGAGGAGTTCGACACGGTTCTGAATGCCACGGGCCGCAATCCAGACGTGGAGAAGTTGAATTTGGGCAACGCTGGCGTGACACTTAACCGCCGTTCGGGCCGCGTGAAGGTCAACAAGCAAGAGCAGACTTCTGCGGCGAGCGTGTTTGCTCTGGGTGATGTTATTGACGCGCCGGAGCTGACTCCCGTTGCTATTCAAGCTGGTCGCCTGCTTGCACGGCGTCTGTACAACGGCGAATCGACGCTCATGGACTACGACAATGTCTGCACGGCTGTGTTCACCCCAATCGAATACGGATGCTGTGGACTGTCGGAAGAAGACGCATTGATGCGCTT
This sequence comes from Phytopythium chamaehyphon, assembly GCA_023334415.1. Classification (NCBI taxonomy): domain Eukaryota; phylum Oomycota; class Peronosporomycetes; order Pythiales; family Pythiaceae; genus Phytopythium; species Phytopythium chamaehyphon. The sequence goes on along the minus strand of JAASGX010000120.1, from coordinate 2,902 downwards.
CGGCGACGATAACATTGAGGTGTACCACCAGAACTTTTCACCGCTCGAGTGGTCGCTGTCGGATGAGACTCGCCCGGGCTTGAGCAGTGGCTACGTCAAGGTCGTTTGTGACAAGACTCGCGACAACTATGTGATCGGTTTCCACTACCTCGGCCCGAACGCCGGTGAAGTGACGCAGGCCATCGGTCTGTCGATGAAGCTTGGATTCACGTACGACCAGATGGTGAGCGTCGTGGGCATCCACCCGACGACCGCCGAGACGTTCACAACGCTCGAGGTGACCAAGAGTAGTGGCAAGGACGCCGCTGCTGGCGGCTGCTGAGGCTAAGCAGCCCCCTCTGAGTCCGCGTTGCCACTCGTTGGCAAGCGGATGGAGGGGGCTGTCCGTGGGTCGTATTGAAGGGGGACAACGAGGGCGACGATCTGGCGGCACGTCACCACGGGTTTTTCGCTTGAGACGCTAATGCTGCTAGCTGACGACTGCGAAGTCGCCTGGTAAAGCAGCTCTTCGAGCAAGGAACCTGCGATGTCGAGCTGCCTCGATTGGCGCCGCGGCCGGGTGCGCGACGAGGAATGACGCTCTTTCCACAAATCCCGCCGGGAGGGGAAGTCTGAGCTGAGAGTCGACGCGCGCTTGACCCTGACAACCATCCGGCCTAGTCGCTGTCCAGCGACCCGCGAGCCCATTCTGCGGTGCTGCAGGCAGACTTTTGCATGTGAAGACACGCGTCGTGGAGCGTCGAGGTTCAACACGACCATCTCGGTGTCACATGAGTGTTCATTTACCAAATTTCGCAGGTGCATCGTCCGTTGGCGCGAGTACGACTGCCAGAACGAACCGAAACGTATTGGAGGGGATATCGTGTATCGCGATTGACTCGCTCGTCCTCTACGCTCAAGTCGCCACTTCCGAACCCGCTGACCTCCGCCCATGCGCTGCCTGCCCGCTTCGCTGCTGCTGTCGCTGCTGCTGCCGCTCGCCGCCGCCGAGCGCCGGCTGGACGCAGGACTGGGCGAAGGCCAGGTGCTGCGGTACCCGACGCCGTTCTTCGTGGTTGACGGCATGGACTACCGCGGGTCGCCCGTGGCGTACCTGGAGCAGCAGGGCGTGGCCACGAGCGTCGAGGCGCAGAGCTGGCTGGCAGCCCGCGGCTACGCGACGCTGCGCGCCATGATGGACGACGACTCGCTCTACTCGGTCACGGAGGAGGGGCTCTTCGACTGCGGGCTCACCTTCCCCAACACGGAGACGCAGCTCATCCCGACCAACGGCTCGCTCGTCACCTCGGGCTACACGCTCGACGGGCCCTGCGAGGTCTGGCTGGGCGACACGCGCGTCGTCCACGGCGTCAACTGCCACACCGAGTTCCCCGACGGCGTGCACCAGGTCGACTACGCGGCCTGCGGAGACGCCTGCCGCCTCTCGTGGTTCTGGCTAGGCATCAAGTACCAGCCGCAGGGCTCCTACTCGTGGCAGGTCTTCAAGAACTGCGTCAACCTCGCCAAGACGCTGTCGGTCGACGTGTAGGACTCTAGGACTGCAAGTAGTCGCGTAATTAGAGCTGTGTGTGGTGGCGAGAGTTCCGAGTTCTCGTGAGTAGATATCCGTTCAATGCAGTGTCATTTGTCTACAGGGCTGGCTGGCCCCGTGTCGCCTACGCATCACCTACGCGTCCGTGGACAGCAGCACACAGTTCTTGTACACCTGCCACGAGTACCGCTTCTTCAGGTAGCGGACACCCAGCCAGTACCAGCGCAGCGTGCACAGCCCGCTGCAGGACGAGTAGTCGACGGCCGTGTCCTTGCCCGAGACGGCCTCATGACAGTTGTCGTTGGCGTAGATGCGAGTGTTGTCCAGCCAGATCTCGCACGGCCCATCGTGCGTGTAACCCGTGGAGCGGAAGTTGGCTGGAATGGGCTGCACCGAGCTGCCATTGAGCACGGTGTGGCCGCAGTCAAAGTTGGCGCCGGCGCTCGTGATCGTGTAGTTGCCCGTGTCCATGAAGTCACGCAGCGACTTGTAGCCGTTTTCGGCCAGGAATCCCGGGAAGTCGTCATGGGTCGTGAAGTTTTGGCCCTCGAGGAAGGCGAGCGGCAGGTGCCAAACACCGTGGTCGCTCGACGTCCAAGTCGGAGCCGGCAAAATCACGTACTGGTGAGCCTGGACAGCAGTGGCTGCGATCGCAGTGGCCGCGGCTACTGCAGATGCGATGGAGCTTGTGGGGCCCATGGAGCGAGCTGGAGGCGGGGGCTGCTTCGTTGGCGGATGTTTAGGCAATGGCCGAGCCTCGATCGCGCTGATCAACGTACACGCTTCACGAGGGTCGACTCATGGTATAACGTGCCCGACGACGACTGCTGTAGCTCCTCACGCCATGCGGGATCACGGAACCGTTGAAGGGGATCCATCCTCGTGAGTAACGCAGGTGGTCGCATCATGGTCATGCAGCATGCAATACCGCTTCTCGTTTCCACCATCCTTTCGCTACATGAACAGCACAATACCAGTAGCGTAGTGCACTATCCACTCGACACCTCTCGCAGCGCCGCGAGGAGAGACGATGGCAGCTTCGTGCTTTCAAATCGCCAAAGATGAACAAATCTCCGCTAGCGACTGCTGTCTCTCTGGCCTTGGGCGGACAACTTGTCTGTCCGACAAGCGGGAGGATTCATCGGGATAACTCAACTCAACGACGTCGAAATTAGCGCCTTCGGATTGGCAGGCAGACTGATTGGATCACTCAACGCAGGTTCATCGTGCAATCGCGCAAACAGTTTGAACAAGTAATTAGACTCGGCAAGTTTCATTCGTGAGGTACGCCTTGCAATTGAGTTTGAGTGCAAGACTACTTGTGCGGATCATCAGCAACAAAGAATCAGCGGCAAACATTTACTTCAGGTG
>JAASGX010000119.1:0-43836 GCA_023334415.1 Phytopythium chamaehyphon | reverse complement strand
CGTCGATCAACAGCGACTCGTTCATTGCCATCTTCATTGGCTTCGGCGTGTTTGCGGCCGTGACATTCGGCGTGATCTTGTCGATGGACGTGCTCGAGTGCTTTTTGCACGCTTTGCGTCTGCACTGGGTGGAGTTCCAGACCAAGTTTTACAAAGCAGACGGTCACAAGTTCCACCCGTTTTCATTCAAGCAAATGATTAGGGAGTCGAGGAAGTTCGACTGATGTAGGCGAAACTTGCGTAGTTTGTTATGTCAGTGAACCCGTGGCCGACGTTGTGCAGGGTCGCGACTCCTTGAAGAGGCGGCATGTTGGCGTGCTCAGCTCGATATCTCCGTCTCATTGAGCAAATTGCCGTCTAACGTCGATAGCAGAAGCAATGCGAGTCTGCAATGCGTTGTTGGCATTTCCTCTCGTCATTGGGCTCGTGGGGGTTCTGGGTAAACGTTCAGGGAAATCTCTCCACCTCTCCGAGGCGCCAGCCGCGGAAGATGAAGTGTTGCTGGCAAGGAAAAGCGAGCCGCAGAAACAATCCATGCCGAATGAAACCACCTTTCAGACAAACTTGACGATTGATAGCTCTCTGTTGCTCGCGCCAAGTGTCATTGGAGACTCTGCGCCGCCCTCATGCTCAGTATCGCCACTCAGGGTTAGCTTCATGCTTTCTCAATGTCTAACAGACGATGAGATTGTCCAGAGTTTAGCTCTCTTCGAGACGGAGTTGGTTACTGGTTCTATCTTCTACACCAACGATCAGAAGATTGCTACTTCCTACTCGTGGACTACGTATTGGGATTCAGAGGGCGATTGTGGTGTGATGCGAGGTGACCCATCCGGTATCATCATTGATATCGAACGGGATTCGAACCCCGTCAGCTCCGAGATATGGGTGGATGTGAACACCTACGGCACTAAAAAGACCTCGATGGATATCTTAGAAAAATCACCAGCCCACTTCATGGACTTTCTTCTATGTCCAGACTTGAAGTGTGATCGGTCCTCGGCTTTCACTGTTATTCCTGCAGTCACAATTTTGACTAACTACATAGTCGACGTGACGAGCGCGATGTACTGCAGCGCGAAGTCTGGTTCTATTCCAGTTAGCTTCACGGACGATTACGACATGAAGCAGTGCTCATGTTGTGTTGTTGGAGAACAATGCGTGTGTCCGGCACCACGTGTTGTCAGTAAAAGTGGAGGATGCGTCTGCCCACATGGAACTGTTCTCGTAAGTGGAGAATGCGTGGATTCTTGCTTCCAAACAAATGCAGAAGCCAACTGCAAGTGGACTGATTTTGTGAAGACAACGGCGCTGTCTTTAGATGAAGACTGCGGCGTTACGCTCCCAATTGCTCAAGACAACTATGTTGCTGACAATCGAGTCAATGAGAATGATGCCACACAAGAAAAGCCAATGCTATCACTCACAGCAACAAACCAAATTGATAACACTGAGTCGGTCGCTACAGCAACATGGAAGAAGTACACGACTAATCACAGAGTGCTTGAGAAACAGATCACGTTGGATAAGTTTGGCGTCTACGACTTGTCCATGAGTGCGTCTGACTACAGACACGAAAAAACTTGCTACGGCTGCCTTGCTGTCAATGATTTTGTTCGACCACAAGCTAAAGAAAAGTGCCCGACTAGTTTGAAGGTCCCAATATCTGCCGAATACTCGGAGGAAACTTTAAACGCCGTAATTTCGAATGAAGCAGCCTTTACCGCTTTCTATGACAAGGACAACATCATCAACAATGGTGACTTTGACCCTGAAACTGGGGCTAACGAGCGCTGCGATTACAAGACCTACAAAACCACGGATTTTTTCGCCAGCTACTACAGCAGTCTCGATTCCATCGATACCGTCTGCTTTGATCGGGATTTCGTTTCGACGCTCGTGGCTGCTTTACCTGATGTCAATGACCTGAATGGTAAAAGTGACAGTGAATTGTCGGAACTTTCTTGCGACCGCTGTTGCGACAAGTTCATCATGCTGAGGGAGTACTACTACAACTACCAATGCGGAGTTTCTCCATCAAAAGCCCCAAAGGGTGTCGCAATATCTGAAGCTTGCTCATTTGCAGCTTGCTTGGCGATGCCTGCTACAACGCTTGCTTCAGCTGAGGTTATTATCTCGGAGGGTGCCCATGAAGAAACCCTTCAGGTTCTCCGAGAACTTCCGTTGGCGGATCCGGATCGCCAGAATGGCAATAACAATATCCATCGTACCAGCTCATGCACTTTGTTTCACCCTAACGATCCTGACTGCGCTTATGCATTTCATCTGAAAGACATGTTTGCAAGAAAATCGCAGTGGAAACAACCCGGTCTGTCCACCATAATTGCTAGCGAACACGTTTTCTGGCGCTACACCCTTGGTGGCTCAGATGACTGGAAAAGCTGGGATGACGAAGATGAAATAGTGATCAATGCAGAATTTGGATCTATAACAGTCGAAGCATGGACACATTGCGGGCTTCTGACGAGAGCTACATTTGACATATATGTGCATTTGACGTCAGCTCCGTCGTCGTTCGACTTTTGTCCGTCATTTGCGGGTATGTGGAAGGATATTTCCAGCAATCCTCGGATTGACGATGACTCGAACGCGATTTGCGCATACGAGAATAGCGACTTTGCACTGATGAGATTCTCCTTTGACAGCACCAAGTACGTACAGCACGAACATGATGACTCTGCGTCTGGTTATTTCAGTGATGTCAAGTGCTTTGTGACTGTGGCCAAGAGAGGTGATACTGCGTCGGTGGCAAAGGTCCAGTTTTTTGGTGAGAGTGAGCGCGAAGATTCGAATGAAGAACCTATTGACATCAATGTGGAAGCGGCTTTCGAGCTCGTGCATGATCCGATGACAGCCGTTGAAACGGACGTCAAGGTGCGCTGTGAGTTTACATACACTTATTATGACGACAGACCAAACGAGGTTGTTAAATGCGGCACTTTGATAACCGTCACGGACTGCGATAAGCCCAACATTGAATTGTCCGATGTGTGTGGTGAAGGAGTATGTCAAGACCCGACGGGGCTACCTGGGCTCTATGAATCCTGTGGCGGCACCGTGTACACGACTGACGGAAAGGACACTATGATCAAGCCAGTCTTTGACGAGTGCTGCGGGGAGTGTGACGCAATTCAATGTAGAGGTGTGGGCGAGTCCAAGGAAGGTATCAAACGATGTGAGATCCAAACGATGGATCTCGTTATGCTTTCCAGTTCAACGGAAGATCATGCCTGGGTTAATTTGTTTTCAGCTGTAGCTTTAGGTGCAACCGCGCTCGTAGTTGTGGTAGTTCTGGTGGCCAAGCGTGACTCTGCTTCTGCGACTATCAAGGATGACGTCTATTATCCGCTACGCGATTAACCCAGAGAAACGAGGAGAGGAAGACTCGATATGTATGATTGATTTGATTGCGTACGAATCTAAGTTTTCTTCTTTTGATGAGCTCACACGACTTGCCATGCACACTGCTATTGGATCGTGTAAAGCTGTGCATCTATCTAGTAGGGGTCGTGTGCTGACTGGAATCGCGCACAGAACATTGAAAAAAAACAAACTGCGAGCACCGGAGCCATTATATATGCGACCTGATAGCAGCAGCCAAGTCTTGTCAAATGACAAAGAACTGTGTCGCGCTATCAACACTGCCGCGATCGCTGCCGGTGCCCGGTAGTAGTCAAGAGATGGAGATCTTCTGCGTTGACCGCTGACTTGACCGCTGGCTGGCCCTGCTGCATTCCTCTTTCTCGACATCGTCGCTCTCTTCCTCAAACGTTTCCATTTCGATGCGCTGTTCCCTCCCCGAATATCCGTCGCTCTGGCTCCAGATCGTCGCCCCGGTGAATCGGTTCCCGCCGAGCTCTCGGATCGCAAATACATTGGCGTTTTTACGTTGAGCCATCGCGACGCACACGATGCAAAAGACGTGTGGTATGAGCTTGACAGTCTCTCCTGCCGGCTCAGACGCGATTTTCTTGATATTTTTGCACGAACTGCATACTGGCTAGAACAGTTGAACGTGCCCATTAGTATTCGATCAGCTAAACCGCACGAACACAATACGATCTTCTTACCGATCGGCATACGACGCACGAGCCACTGGAGGCCGAGTTGAAACGTGTCTGGCATCGACCTGCACAGCCCTGGTCGAACACGAGCCTAGCGTCATACAAAGAATGCAGTTAGTAAGCAGTCGGACGTCGCCAATTTAGCGGCCTCCTTACGTTCGCTTCCGCCCTCGCGAGTGATGGCGCATCCAGTCCAGCTTCTTTGTCAGGGCTGCGTCGACTGATTGTGTGGGGACGGAAACCATGGCTGCCGCAAAGTTCTTGCTGGAGCTAATGTCGCGTGTGGAGCCCATGGGGGCGAAAAAGCCTCGTTCGAACACTTCCATCGTGTCCTCCGTGAGCTGTCGCTTCAGGCAGCACCTCGACATCTTGGCGCGCACGAATTTGTACTCGCTCAGCGGCCGGAGCTCCGGCAGACTGACCGAGTGCTGGACGCTGTAGGCGAACGGTACACCGCTGTCCGTGTACGCGAGCCCGGACGAGATGAGCAGGCAGACGTCGCGCTGCTGGACAAACGGCCGCGAGCTCGGGGTTAGTGCCGCCCAGACTACTCCGCAGAACCGGAACGGCTCGTCCTCGGAGGGTCCGCGGATGAGGTGGACGACCCGCATGTCTTCGAACTGGTCCTTGACGCGCGCGAGCCTGGCGCGGGCGGTCTCGGTGCTGTCGAAGAAGTCGCCGTAGAGGCTGTCCTCGATGCGTCCGGGCAGTGAGCCGACCATGAGGCGGGAGGGGACCGAGTGGCGCGTCATGACGGGGACCAGCAGCCCGTCGGGCGTGCGCAGCTTCTGCGTGGCGTCGCGAAACTCCTTCCTGGTCGCGTACAGCTCCAGCGCGCCCAGGCGGCGCTCGAGCTTCCAGCGCGAGGCGTCCACGCCGCGGTCGTTGGCGCGAAAGCGGTCGCAGGCCTGCAGCGTCTCCTCGATGACGACGTCGGCCAGCACCTCCAGGTCCGCCAGCTCCTGCGCGCCGAGCGCCAGCTGGCTCGGCACCGCCCGCTCGGGCACGCGCATCGAGGTCGCAGACCGGGATCAGCAGCGATTGCCACTGGAATCGGCCGCAGCTGGGGCTGTGGCTGGCGCTCCAAGTTGCCCACTGCCGCCCTCACTGAGGGCCTCAGCCCATGGCGAGCGCCACACAGTACCGTCCCCACAGCCTCGCGCCTCCCTCCGTATGTAACCGGCCGCGCATGAGGCAAAGGCGGGCGACGGCCGCGAGCAGATGAAGCGGAAGCGCCCACAGTACTCGGCGGACGGACCGATTGTCGCTTCGCGTGACTCGGCGTCCCACAGTCAGCAAGTGGACATGGACCTCAGAATGTGGACGCTGTATGCGGGCGACTGGGTGGACGGTGTACGTAATGTGGACGCTGCACGTGCGCGGGGGCGGATTAGGACACCCGGCCGATCCTCGCGCGAGATCTCCATGTAAAAGCAGCAGCGAGTCGCCAGCGACGACGAAGAGTGAGGAGCACCGCGCTGGTCTCAGACGTGTGCGGCCGCGTGTTGGGAGGTTAGCCGCCGGCTCGATCATCGAGGAGCTGGCGCGTAGAGGACTCGGGAGTGGGCGAGTGATGTGCTGCAATTGCTGCTGGTGGGCGCCGCCACAGGCGACACCAGGGCGAGTCAGCCGAACACATCGCGTCCGAATGCGAGGCGTGGTCTGGGCAACACACACCAATATAATGCTGCTGGACCGCGAGTGCGACAGCGCGAGTGGCGACACCAATGCCCCGTAGATGTGCAGTACCACCAGTTTGCTGAGGTGGCGAACGACCTTCTTCAGGACTCGGCGTCCTCAGTGGGACGAACATGACGTTACTGTACGAGCTGCTATCATGTGGAACGCATTGAGCGCTGCTCGGCACAGACGGAATTCGAGCACCGCGCACTAATGAACGTCCAGACCTGCGAGCGAGGCGGAGCCCCAGATTGAGAGATGCCGCCCGACAGATGCTGCTCACCGAGGTCAGAGATGCCAGTGAGGTACCAGAGCTGCGGCCACAACTCACTTCAACGATTTCCGGGACTGACGAGCGCTGCAATTTTAGTCCAATCGTCTTCTCGTACAGACTTTTTCGACCAATCACGACACGTTTTTAAAATATGGATATCCATGGGACGATGCCAAATGTGGACGCTTAATGTTTTCATTCCTTTGTTGATTTCCAATGACGCCGTGGATGTAGGTTGCCGCGCGTGGATGGATAAGGTGACCAACTTCCGTAACCACAATTGCCGCAATGAGCACTCGGGGATATATCGGCAGCCAACTAACTGCATTTGATCTGTACAATACTGTTAGGTTGATGTCTGCCGCTTGCTGCAGCACTTAAGCATGAATACAATAAATCGCTGCGTTTGCTTGACGGCGTTCAGTGAAAATAGGTTCTTCATCGAGATCTACGGCTTACCCGAATGTCTGCCCCTCCTTGGATAGATGACCAGTGTTGAGTCCTAAATGCATGGCACTACGCATGCGCGTCAAGCTGGTGACAGCATTTGCTGAGCGCGAGTGTCATATTTCTCTGCATCAAGCACCAAAGATACCGCGCCCTTTTGAAGCTTCCAAGGATACTATTCGCCATTCCAGCTTTCGCTCGACGACAAGCAAGCGCCACGAGCCGAGATGAAGCGCGTCATCCAGCGCCTGGCGCTCGTCGCGGGCGCGTTGTGCGGCTGGGCAGCGCTGGCGCTCGACGTGGGGACGGTCGAATTCGAGGTCGACCTGGATGCGGCGTCCAAGGTCAAGCTGGGCGAGTACGGCGTCAGGCCGGGACTGCTGGAGACCGTCGAACTGTTGTCGACGGCAGGCGAGCGAGTCGATGAGCAGACCAGCCGGGCGGCGCAGGTGGCGCCCAGTGGGTTCAATTATGGGCGCGGTACGGCATACGCGACCACTCGAGCGGTGCGAGCGGGCTCCGAGCTCTTTTCGGTGCCGATGGACCAGGTCATGAGTCCTGAGACAGCCAAGCGAGGGCGGATCGGCATGCTGCTCGACGCTAACCCAGATCTGCCGCCGGCTATCGCGTTGGCTCTGCATCTGCTGGAGGAGCGGTTCCTCGGGGACCGATCCAACTTCTCCTCGTTCATCGAGCAGCTCCCGTCTGCTATCAACAGCTCCGTTTTCTACAGCAGCCACGACCTGGAGCAGCTCCGCGGCGCGCAGGTGCTTCGTCACATCCTGGTGCGGAAAGAGGCGCTTGACAAGTTCTACGAAGCGCTTCGGGCACCAGCGACCACGCGAGCGGTGGACCCGCCACTGTTTGCCGAAGATCAATTTACCCGCGAGAACTTCTTCTGGGCGATGGGCACCATTTGGAGCCAAGCTTTCCCAACCGGATCCCAAGAGAGCGACATCGTGCTCGCTCCGATCCTCAGTACAATCGGACTCTGCCTCGACGAGCGAGAATACGCGTGCCCAGCAAATAACATCATCATCGACAACGATAAGCAGCAACTGGTGGTGTACGCCACGACGGGCTACGAGGCTGGTCAAGAGGTACGGATGTCGGCGGGCAGCAAGTCGACAGTGCTGCTGATGCTCAACCACGGTATCTCCCGCGCGCGGCCATCGCCGTCACTTGACAAGCTGGATGTCACCATTTTCTTGGATACCACGGACAAGCTTCTGAGCGTAAAGGAGTTCCTCGTTGGCTCTATGTTCGGCGGATCCGTCAACGACTCGTACACGCTGCATCACGGGCTCAACGAGCTCGATGCCAAGATGGCCACGTCGTTGAAGGTCAAGTTACTGACGAGCTCCGAAGTGGCGCGTCACATGGATCTGTTGAGCCCGCCAACAGACGACACTTCGGGTCGGCGGGTCGTCAGTCTCCGGAACGAGTTTGCATTCACGCGGGCGGTTGTGACGACGTGTCGGAATCTGCTGCAGCAGTATGCGACGTCGCTGGAGCATGACCAAGCAAAGCTGGCACAACTCGGAGAAGCCGCGAACCAGACCAAAGCCGGCCATATGCTGCAAGCACTCGTAGTCGAGAAGCTGATACTCCAGCACACGATCGACCTCGCAATGCGCGACTGGAGCGACCTCGTGCTGTCGAATCATCCGAACCTGCTCGAAGCTGTCTCTGTTTAGAGAGAGAGAGAGAGAGAGAGACCGCCGTAGAGGACATGGGCAACACCGGATCAGTTGACGAGACAGCGGCTTTCCAATTGAACGGCAGCTTGCTCATCAGCGAGTTGAGTGCTCCATCATGCCTGTGATCTTGCAGGATGCGATTCGTTGGCTCAAAGTCGCGAACAGCCACAGCAGATCTTACCAACTGCGGGTCGAGCGATCCGGCAGGCACGCAGCACCAGATTCACCTGCACGGCAGCGGCATTGTGCCACAGATCGGTCCACATGCGGTTATCAGACGCCCGCATCTTGGGATCTGCTGGCTTGGATGGCGTGTTCAGTCTCAGATAGCAATAGCCTGATACCATCAAGCAGAGAGCGATGGTTGGCTAACGCACCTGATAATGAATGATGCGTACTTGAAGTCAGCACGCTGACTGCACGCTGACTCCCTGTTTTTCCGTCGATGGCGTTCGCCGATGGAAGATGGAAAGCTGGCGCACGCGTCCCACGTTATTTCCCGCCGCCCCCTGCTGCTGTCTGTCTGTCTCCAGCTCCAGCCCCAGCTCCAGCCGCAGGCTCCAGAGCTCCATCGAGACGGGCCGGCCAGTAGGCAACTGGCGCCATGGCGCACAAGTCGCGCCCGTCCGACGAGCGCCGCGCGGTCCCGAGCTTCCTGCGGGGCCTCGGGCGCGCGCAGTCGAGCGGCGACTCGGGCGCGAGCCAGGCCGGCGGCTGGGGCGCCTGGCAGGCGCTCGACTCGGCCAGCAACGCGGCCGACAGCGTGGCGCTGTCCGTGACGAGCGCCGGCTTTCGCGGCACCGACGACGCGCAGCCGTTCGAGTTCTCGCTGGACGACGTCACGCTGCGCAGCGGTGTGGCCGTCATGGAGTACGTCCCGACGTCGAGGAGGCTCCCACCGCCGGTCACAGACGCCGACCTCGCGCACCTGCTCATGCACGGCAGCCTGCGCCTCGGGGGCCGCGTCGACCTCTGGACGTCCAAGTACGTCGGCTACACGATCTGCGCCATCTGCCTGTCCCTCACGGCCGCCATGGTCGACTCCACGGTCCAGTGGCTGCGCCCACACGAGCTCGGGCTCGACAATTTCCGAGAGCTCGGCGGATTGATCCATCTCCAGTGGGCCGTCGTGCTGCCAATTGGACTGCTCTCCGACGCTCTTGCCCCGCTCGGGTACCACCGCAAGTCGTTCATGATCATTGGCTGGGGGATTATGGCGGTCGTGTGGGCTGCCTATTTCGTCGTCTTCCAGTTCCGAGCCAGCATCTTTGGTGGCGACATGCCACCGTCGGCACTCGACCTGTCGCTGGCATGCATCGGGATGATCGCTTTGACGATCGTTCGCATACCACTTGAAGCCCGCTTTTTGGAGCTCGCTCAACAAGAAGAGCTGTCAACTCGCGGAGGCGTTGTTGGGACATACCTCATCATTTCGCTCTTCCCGAGGCTCATGATTCGGCTGCTGCTTCTTCTCCAGCAAACCTTGTCGGCGTCGGCACCAAGCATGCTCTCTCTGTATTCATCGTCATCTTCAAGCGGCAGCCATCGAAACTCCGGCGGTCACGAGCGACTTGAGTTCGTCCTGCCAATCCCGGTAGTCGCTGTCATTTTGATGCTGATTGCGCTGCTACCGATCCCATTTCTGGTATTCTGTGCCCAAGAGACTCAGAAGGCGTCGTCGTCGTCGCGCTCACTGCTATCCGCGTCAAGGTGGCATGGAATAATCAAGCACATTGGCGACGCATTCCGCCGCGTGTGGTGCGCAGTGCACCAGAAGGCCGTGTCTGACATCGTCATCATGAACACCGCACTGTGCTTCTTTGGTCGACTGGAGTACCCAGGCGCATCTATTGCAGTATCGCGCTGGAGCGGTGAAACGGTGGAGTACTCGATGGCTCGCGGCGCAGTCATGGATGTATCAACACTGCTTGTCGCAATACTTTGGAAGCGACAGCTACTCAGCTCGAGCTGGCTTAAGTGCCTCATCAGCGCTGTGCTGATATCCAAGCTGGGCTCCATCACAAACACCCTTATTGTGCTCGTCGGTCCAGTTCACGAGCCGTGGATGCCTACTGTCGGAGCCATCTTTTTGGCGCCGGGTTTCGTCGTCGTCACCCTAGCCGGCATGATCCCTACTCTAGAAGTGGTTCAAGCAGGAAGCGAAGCTGGAGTCTACGCGCTGATCCTATCCACCCAGCTTTTGATGGAGATTCTCGGCCGACAGATTATCCAAGCAATCGAGACCACTGGGGCCCTTGTAGCTCCCGAGAAACTCAACGATTCAACATCGACAGCTTCTTCCGTCGCGATTGGCTCTGCAGTGGTGATCGCGGTATCGCTCATCTCAATCCTATCCGCTTGCTTCTTGCCGCGACAGAGGCAGCAAGCGCAGCAGCGACGCCTTCTCGCCGGCTACAGCAGCCCTAGACGCCTCGCCATCGCCATCGGCTTCGCCCTCCTCTACCCTCTCGTCGCCGCGCTCCAGCTAGCGCGACACGCACCGGCCAATCGCGCCGAGTACGCCATTTATCGTTAGTTAGGCCCTCCTCCGATCTTGTAACACTATAATACGCTACACTACTTTTCGCCACCATACATACCACTAGACCGCGTTGACGCCAACTTCAACATCAGTTACGTTGTCCCGTAAACTGTCCCGTCCAGCACATCGACTGTCGAGAAAGTACCTGGACTACTCTGCACGAGTCGCAGAAAGTCGTGGAGGCTGATGGCCAGGCGCGCGGCCTTCCGGATCTAGAAGAGGAGGAACCGCAGCGCCAAATGGACGCTCGAGCACGCGAGAGAGCTGCGCACTGGGCTCTATTTCACGAGCCGCGCCAAGAGCGTCCAGTGGCGGAGAATCGCGGCGAAGCGGCGGGTTTTCCGCCACCGGAAGGAACTTTGGCCCCAGTCGAGCGCGGTGGAGCCGCACCGGACGAGGAGCCCCTCCAGTTCGCAGAGGGAGTGCTGCGCGCTAGAGAAGGGCCGGCGGTCAGGATGGCTTCAAGCTCGAGATGCTTGTTTTGCGGCCAGAGCTTGGAGGGAGAGAGGATGTCCAAGCATATCCGCTCGTGCATCGAGTTCTCTCTTTTCCGAAGAAACCCCGAGGCTCAGCAGCTAGGCACTCAGCAGCCAGATGGGCAGCCAGTTCCGACACTCGTTCAGATGTACGACCACCAAGGGCTGGGCAAGTTGATCTGCTCAGAAACCCACGGTTTCTTGTGCCTACGTCTAGGTGCTTGCAGGTTATCGAACTGGATCATGTCAACCTCGTCACCGGTGGCTTGCGGAAGCTCCCAGGAGCAGAAGGTGACGCTGCTATGTTTATCTACTTGTACTCTCAGGTGCTTACTTGTCTGCTATAGGCGAATTGTTCTCGTGCATGACGCCTCTTCTTATCAAACACACCCTCTCGACACAGTTTTCTTTCGTCCAAATGGTAGGTGCTGAAGCATTAGCGGTGCTATCTGAGCACAGTGCCCACCGTCTCGATGATTCAACATGCAGATACAGAAGAAGCATCAAGCTCCGCTTGAGAAACAAGCAAAGATGCGGGAGTTAATTGAGCGCGCGCGCGGTGACACTCGTGTGTTTGCTGCCATGGCATTTGTCGATCGCATTGCGAGTTCGGTTCGCCTCGTTCATGAACACACCCGAGACGAACTACGTGGAAGACGTAAAGCTGCCGAGAAGGAGCGACTTGAGGCACGGGCGCAAGACAGGACCTTCAAGATGAAGATTAACGCGCTACAGCGAAGGATGACACGGATGGCGAGCCAGGTGGGGAATCATGAGCTAATCGTTACTATCATGCCGGCCTAACTTTTGGTGCCTTTGTGCGCAGTGTCATCGCCTATCGTTGGAGAAAGCTTCTCTCAAAATGTCGCTCCAAGAACGCGAGAAGCGCGTTGGCAAAATTCTAGCGCAGGCGAGACAAGAAGAGCTCTGCCGTACAGAATCTCATTGCCTTCAACAAGCAAAGGCACCCGTTGTCATGCCTCGTGTCGGCACTCCTCGCCTTTGCCCGCGGCAGCCTCCAGGCTCGGCAGCATCCAGGATCCCACGACCAGCCCGGCTCCCTGACGATTACCGGCGCAAGCAAGGCTCGCTTTAGATCCCGACACGTCAGCCAGATTTTCCTAAGCGTAGCACCTTCATCAACATCGCGACAACTTTTCAGATAGTTGCTGTCAAACAATCAATACAACCGGAAAGTGCTGAGTTGTGAATTGGCCAGGCGCATGGAGGAGGCTCCACGGCGAGAGCGCCGCATGCACGCGCTCCTCGAGCGGCAGCTGGAGCACGCGGAGGAGCTGCAGCTCGATGCAGGCCGCGACTTTGGCGGGGCCTGGGACCCTGCGTGGAACCGCGCGCTGGTCGAGCGCCTCATGGACGTGGACGAAGAGGCGCTGACCCTGCTGGTGACCACGCACCCGGAGCTGCAGCAGCACCGGGAAGCGGTGGAGCAGGGCAGGCGCGAGCTCGAGAAGAAGTGCCGCGGCTTTGAGGCCACGCTGGAGAGCGTGCCTCTGAAGGCGCTGGCGGTGGCGGGCAAACGCCCTAAGTGTCCGTTCTGCAGCGGTGGAATGCAGGTGTCGTTCGTTGCTCATGTGCGAAGCTGCCCGGCGCTGTACGAGCTCGGAGAAGACGAAGGGGAGAAACAAAACCCTGGCGACTTGCAGATTCCATCACTAGTTGACCTGTTCGTGTTCCCTAATTGCAAAGCAGGCGACAATTTGCTAATTCTAATGTCATCCAGATGCGTGGCAACGATCAAAGACCACATCTTGCTGCTCTTCGACAATCACACAAAACTCTCAAGAGAAGCAGGCACGGATGGTGCGGACATGTTGCCTTACTCTGCATCGCTAACGATCGTGCTGTTACTTTCAGCAATCACCAGCATGCTTGGGAATCTCGATCCCGACAGCGTGATAGGAACAGTGCTCGCTGTCATGCCCCCACACGTCGTACACCGCCTCGCCGATAGCCTTCTCAACACTTCCAGCATGGTCAGTGCCTCAATGTGCTTTACAGCATTCTCGAACACGCTAACAGGAATATGTGTTTGATGGGGGTACAGTTGCTGAAAGAAAGACACAAAATTATCGCCTCAACACGAAAGCAACGGGAGATGCTCCATGAAACCCGCATTCATACCAAGGCGATGGGGGATTCGGCAGGGTCGCTTGACGAACTGTTTTCAGCTCTTCGGCTATTCTATCATCAAACTCCAGACCACCTCCAAGCAGCGGCGTCCCTGGCAGAGAACGATGCGAAGATTGCGAAATCACATTGTACTCGCTCCAAGCGGCAGTTGGATGCGTTGCAACAGAAGGCAGCGTTCATGGAAAGCAAGGTGTGAGCGTCCTTGTTACTGTTGCCATACAACTTGCTCATTTGATGACTACAGATAAATTCGCTTTCGATGGAGAAGGAGGCGACGCAAAAAGCACTCGAGGAAGCGAAAGAGCAAGAAGCGCAAGCAACCAGGACGTTGTCGCAGTCAAGAAGAGGGATTCGTAATGGACGCCGGCCTCAAGCAGTAGCATTTGAGGGTAAAAGACCGGCGCCAACCCGAGCTGACACTCGCAGCTTGCCACCAGTAGTCCGCGCACGGTCGTCTTCGACTGCCTCCATGATCCCGCTCCCAAGCACTTTGTCGCCCGAGTACAGATCTATGATCACAGATGCTCGCATCCCCGGCACTCCAGCATCTGGAGCCTAGCAATGGTGTTCATCCTAGTAGTAAGTTAAGCGCGTCGAGTGTCGAACCAACCTGCAGCTCAGCCAGGCTCAGTGGCTTCAACCACAGAGCGATTGTGGTAATAACAATCATTCCAATTTTGTCCGCATCACACTGCTTGCTACGAGATCCAATCCACCACCCGCAGAGCGCAATGGACGAGGAGAATCGGCGCGCGCTCGAGGCGCTGCAGGTGGCCGCGCCGGTTGCTGCGGCTGCGCGCAGTCGGCGCTTGATGGAGACGTGTCCGCACTGCCGAGAGGGCTTCGGTTCGGCCTCGTTGCCAATTCACATCCGCCGCTGCCGAGCGCTGTACTCGCCACCGGAATCTGAAATCGAAGTGGCCAACCCACCACCTGCACCATCGGTGATGCGGAAGCCGCTTCCTCCACTTGTGGATGTGTGCGAACTCTAGCTGCTTGCAGAGATATTTTTTTATCAATTGTACTCTGACATGCGAGTTTGGCAAAGGTGCTTGCGCTTTATCAACAAACACTTCGAGTCGCTCTACGTCGATAGGATCAAGAAGCTGCCTGAAGCGGAAGGTAAAACAAGCAGTTGCTCCATCTTGGCCACTTTTCTGAGCCAACCCCGAAACTGCATGTCATCGAGCAGGAGCCCTGATTGCATCTTTGCCACAAGACCTGGTTCATCGTCTCATCATCAACCTCGCAAACGCCTCCAAAAAGGTCAGCAGTATTTTCCATTGGGGCAAAATCTAGTGTGTGCGCTGTTAAGTCTGAACGTTGTTTATCAGCTACGAGCGAAAGAGCATGCTCAACGAGCAACAATTGAAAAGCTCCAAGCGATGCTTGATAGCGCTAACGACATATGCAGGCAGATGGAGTCAATCAGGCGAAGCGAAGCGCACGCGGTGACACGTATGCGTGAGCACGAAGCAGCATCAGAACAGGCTAAACGAGATCTTGAGATTGCTGCAAGGGAGCGAGCGTCCGCGGAGGCGCACAACCGAACGCTGCAGTCCCAGCTCATGTCGACGGCAAAGAAACTCGCAAGCATGGAATCCAAGGTGACTGAATGAAATGCTTTCAGCGGTCCAATGCTGCATCCCATGGCTGAAAATTCTTCTATAGGTGCAAAGCTTGACGTCCCACCGCGAGGAACTGAAAGGCTCGATCATACAGGCTCAGAAGCGCGAGATGGAGGCTACCAAGAAGCTGGCAACGATAAGTAAGAGCCGACCGGCATCGCAACGACGGGTCGCGGCCCCTCCTAGCAGCAAACCTCTCCGTAATTTTTCCAAGCCCATTACTGACGGCGACAGACAGCGATCCGGTGGCAGACCTCCCAGCCAAGCCGACGATTGGCACCAGTGCGGAGTTGCGCTGCGCAAACGCCCGCGGTCCGCCTCGTCCAAGATCCCGCTTCCTCGAGCGCTCTCAGACGAGTACCGCCGCAAGCTCGAGTCCGGGGCTGAGCGTGTCGTGGCCGCACAGCTCGCGTAGGTGGTCGATCATGTTGAATTACATTCATACATATGTGCGTCCTACTGCACACACACGACAATAGAGCCTACCCTCAGTGCACTCGGCGAAAAGCCTGGGGTCCCTCAGCTCCAGACAGCTTCGCCTGGAGGAGATGGAGAATGGTGCGTAAGGCGTTGACGTCGCGGCTCCAGAGGCGCGCATTGCAGGTGCTAGTTTCACAGCCCAACACGTTTCTGGTTTCAGCCATAACGAGGATGGCTCTCGGAATGAATGGGTAGTACGGCGTTCGGAAGCACTCGGAATGCAGTTTGCTGGTGCGATACTCGTCGACAGCGTGGGGGATGTCCATGGACGTTGTCTTGCTGGCTCCAGTGGCCGTAGCCGACAAGCACACGAGGACTCCACCAATAGATAAGGGCACGATTCGCTTGGCCATGTCTTCATCTTCATCATGTTGAAGTGAACGTCATTTTCACTCAATTGCGAACATAGCGGGGCGAATTGCGAACCTAGTGCGAGAATTGCGAACATAACACTAGAAGACTAGCAAAATCAAGATGCTGCAGCGCTCGAGCAGCGTCGTGCGGCGCGCCGTCGCGCGCGAGGAAGCGCGGCTGCGGGAGACGCAGCTGGTGATGACGGAGGTGACGCGGCGCTGTGACGTGGCGCTGCGACGTGGCGCGAGCTGACGCGGCCCGCAGGTGCACGGCGTGCTGGCGGAGCTCGTGTACGACGTGGAGGCGTTCGAGCACGAGTGCGCGCTCGACCGGCTGCGCAGGGAGCTGCGGGCGGCCGAGGGCAGCGTAGAGGAGCTGCAGCAGCGCGAGAGCGCGCTGGTGCAGGAGCGGCAGGAGGTGCGCGGCGGTTGTGAGCGCCGAGGAGCTGGCTGGCTGGGGCCTGACGCGCTGCTGTGCCAAGAGCAGGCGTTCGAGTTCGCGGCCAAGGTGGAGCAGGACGGGAGGGAGATCGTCGCGCGGCTGAACGAGAACATGGGCATCGTGCTCGACGAGATGAGCAAGAAGGAGGCGTGCGTGGCTTGCCGGTGATTTTGGCACGGCAAGTTGGCTGACGCAGGATTTTTGGGAATGGCGCAGCGTTGAGAAGGAGCTTGAGCAAGCGAGGAACCAGCTAATACAGACGGCGCAGCTGTCCAAGGAGCTGGCAAGCGCGCAGCGCGAGATCCGAGATTTGAGACGCACCAACAGTATTCAGCACTTGCTCAAGACTAGCCCATTGACTGCTGGTGGAAGTAGAGCACAGCCAGTCCGGAACGGCCGGTCGGAGTCAGCTACCCCTCCTACCAGCACTGTGCGGATACGCACCGCTGTCGCCACCAGTGGGTTGGACTCCCTCCCGGACAAGCTCCTCATGCGGTCATTCGCATACCTTGACGCCGATAGCGTATTTGCTGTCAGCTTGACGAGCCATGGACTAATGAGTCGCGTGAATACCATGTTCGGGATGCCAGCGATACTGCCCCCGCAAAACCGAAATCCAGCTCAAAACCCCCCGTCATTGGGCCGAGCATCGATCCCTCGATCTGTTCCACGAAGTAAAAGCGAGGCCCAAGTCAACTCGGCTGAAAAAGAAAAGGTTGGTGGGTTAGTTTTTAGCAAGCGCAGACTTGGATAATCTAACGACAGTGCGTGTTGTTTGCAGATGAGCAAGGTCGAGATGATTGTGAAGTCGCTAAAGAAGGAAGAGATGAAGCTCTTCCATGACATGTCCACACGGGTCAAAGCACTAGAGGTAGGCGGCCTCTTACTGACACCCTCACACCCTGCCCATATGCATTTTCATCGAATATTAACTGGCTGATTTTCTCGTGATCTACGTTGCGCTGAAGGGCCACTTAGCTCAAGTGCAGGCAGAAAAAGAAGATATTGCTGCGCGACTGTATGGTGCCGAGAATGTGCGCGATTTCCTCATGGAGAAACTCAAGGAGCTCGAAGACAATCTGACTGCGACGATGGACGCGAGCACCAAGAAGGACGAGCAAGCCGCCATGGACCGCGAGATCATGGGGTTCCTTGATGCTAAGAACCAGGAGTATGAACTCACACTGACCGAATACGCGCACCAGAACGCCGCGCTGCGCACTGAGCTAGAGAAGATGCGTGAAGACCAAACCAACAAGATGCGGGTGCGAATTGTTAGAGACTTGATGACTGTGTGCACCATCCATACCGACAGGTGTTGTGTGTTGGCAACAACAGGTTGTGCAGGACATGGTGGACCTGCTCGCTGAGGAAAAGAAGGATCTCGAGGTGCAACTGCGGTCGCAGCGCAAAGTGCTGGTTCGCGAGGTCAAAGGTCTCCGAGCGCAGAATGAGCAACTCGTCGGCGAGAAGGAGCAGTACTTTGCCCAGCTCAAGCAGCTCAAGCACGCATTGCACCATCTTGACGAGCTGCCGTAGTGTAGGGTTTGGAGAAGCGAATGCATTTTGGCCCCACACTGCCGGTCCCGAAAGTTCGAGATTACCCGAAGGTCGACTTGCTTTTTGTATGAGCACCTATCATCGCGATCGCGTAAACCACCAGCGCATCAACAGCCACCTGGCGGATCGGTTTTGCCACTGCCGCGCTAGCCACCAAGGAGAAAGGCCATGGCGACTGCGGTGCTCAAGCGCTTCGCGTTCGGTCGGCCCGCGCGCTCCGCCAGTGCCGCGCGACTGGCCCACCGGCCGCTGTTCGCGTGCGCGCCGCCGGTGGCGCAGCCCCCGCGCCTGGCCATGTGGCGCTCGCCGCTGGGCTGCTACTTCTCGACCGACAGCGGCGACGACAAGAAGGACGGCGACGGCGAGGCGAGGAACCCGCAGGGCGGCGAGGAGGGCGAGGACGCGCCCAAGGTGGAGGTCGTGATCGACAGCGCCGTGGCCACGCTAGGCGACGGAGACAACACGCCCACGTACCCGCACGTGCTGGCCATCCCGGCGCACCGCCGGCCGTTCTTCCCGGGCGTCGTGCTGCCCATGACCATCACCAACCCGGACGTCACCAAGGCGCTCATGGCACTGCGCGAGAGCGGACAGAAGTACGTCGGCGTGTTCCTCAAGAAGACGGCGGCGGGCGCGAGCGGCGCGGCGGGGAGCGGCTCCGAAGGCGGCGCCGAGGACCTCGTCAAGGACCTCAGCGACATCCACCACGTCGGCAGCTTCGCGCGCATCGACAATATGCTGCCGTTCGACGCCAACTCGGTGCAAGTGCTCATGGTCTCGCAACGGCGCATTGCAATCGACGGCGTGCACGACGAGGGTCCGCCCATGCGCGTCACGATCAATGCGCTCGAGAACCCCGAGTACGACCCCAAGAACAAGCTCATCCGCGCGTACTCAAACGAGATCGTCGCGACGCTGCGCGAGATCGTCAAGCTCAACCCACTCTTCAAGGAGCACATGCAGTACTTCTCGCAGCGCATCGACATCCACAATCCTTACAAGCTTGCGGACTTTGCTGCGTCTGTCACGACTGCAGACGGCGAGGAGCTGCAGCAAGTAATGGAGGAAATGTCATGCGAGTTTCGGTTGAAGAAGGCGCTCGAGCTGATCACCAAGGAGCTCGAGTTGAGCAAGGTGCAGCAGGTCATCAAGGAGCAAGTGGAGGAGAAGGTGTCCAAGAACCAGCGGAACTACCTGCTCATGGAGCAGCTCAAGGCGATCAAGAAGGAGCTGGGCATGGAGAAGGACGACAAGGACGCGATGATCACCAAGTACCGTGAGCGTATTGATGCCTTCCCAGCTGACTCGATTCCTGCAAGCGTGAATGACGTGTTTGAGGAGGAGCTGAACAAAATGTCGATGCTGGAGAAGAATTCATCCGAGTTCAATGTTACGCGGAACTACTTAGACTGGCTCACGCAACTTCCTTGGGGGAAGTCGACTGAAGAGAACTTTGACTTGACGAAGGCGAAGCAGATCCTGGATGAAGACCATTACGGGCTTTCTGACATCAAGGAGCGCATTTTGGAGTTCATTGCAGTCTCCAAGCTGAAAGGTGGTGTCCAGGGCAAGATCCTTTGCTTTGTTGGACCCCCTGGTGTCGGCAAGACGAGCATTGGCCACTCTATTGCTCGCTCGCTCAACCGTGAGTTCTACCGCTTCTCTGTTGGTGGATTGAGCGATGTGGCTGAAATCAAGGGTCATCGCCGCACGTACGTCGGTGCTATGCCTGGCAAACTTATCCAGTGCCTCAAGACCACGCAGAGCTCCAACCCCCTCATCTTGATTGATGAGATAGACAAGCTTGGTCGTGGATACCAGGGCGACCCGGCGTCTGCTTTGCTCGAGCTGCTGGATCCTTCGCAGAACTCTGCATTCGTCGACCACTACATGGATGTGCCCGTTGATTTGTCTCGCGTGCTCTTTATTTGCACGGCGAACGTCACAGATACGATTCCTGGGCCTCTCCTTGACCGTATGGAAGTCTTGCGGCTTTCGGGCTATGACTCGCCCGAGAAGCTGGCGATTGCGAAAGAATACCTTGTTCCGAAGGTCGTTGAGCGCACTGGTCTGGGCAAGGAGTCAGCTCATAAGACTCCTGAATCTCTTGGACTGACCGACGACGCGATCTTGACGCTAGTCAAGCAATACTGCCGCGAGAGTGGTGTGCGCAACCTCGAGAAGCATGTCGAGAAGATTTTCCGCAAGATTGCTCTTGAGGTCGTGCAGGAGATTGAGGAGGCGGAGCAAACGACAGCTGAAGCCGAGGACGCTACGCCTTCTGAGCCTGCTGAGGCCAAGGATGCCGACCGTTTCCTGGTCACGCCAGACAAGCTGTCCAAATACGTCGGCAAGCCCATCTTCCAGTCGTACGTGTTTCTGTTGAATTGCGCCTTTGCACTCATGGATTGACTGACCGTATTGCACGCATGGCGGGCTTGATGATACAGGGACAAGATGTACGAGAAACTCTTCCCTGGTGTCGTGATGGGTCTTGCTTGGACTGCCATGGGCGGATCTTCGCTCTACATTGAAACGACCAAGATCATGTCCAAGGGCGACCGCACTGGTCTGACGACCACTGGCCAAATGGGCTCCGTGATGGAGGAGAGCACCAAGATCGCCTACACGTACGCGCGCGCCAAGATGCAAGAAGTCGACCCGGAGAACAAGTTCTTTGAGGAGAGCGAGATCCACCTGCACGTCCCTGAAGGTGCGACGCCGAAGGACGGACCGTCGGCGGGTTGCACCATGGTGACGGCACTTATGTCGCTCGCCATGAACAAGTACATGCTCAATGCTTTTAAGGAAGGCGAGCAAGCTCTGACGAAATGGTTGCTTTCTCTTTCAGGACGGTGAGGCCGAATCTGGCTATGACGGGCGAGATCTCGCTGGTGGGCAAGGTGCTCCCGGTCGGCGGCATCAAGGAGAAGACGATCGCCGCCAAGCGAGCAGGTGTAACGACGCTCATCCTCCCGATCGCCAACCAGCGCGACTTCGAGGAGCTCGACGAGTACCTGCGCGAGGGCCTCGACGTGCACTTCGCTGATTACTATGAAGACGTGTTCAAGGTCGCATTTGACCAGCAGTAGACTGAAGTGGGGATGGTAGACTACTGGTACGGAGCTTTCGAATGCTATACCCTGCTATCAATTGTATTCCCGCACGTCGACACACCAAGATATCTCCATACTGCGTCGGTCTATCATAGTCATAGTGCCTCTAGCATCCGATAAATAGGACAGCGGTTGATGCAGACGTCAACAGACGCGTCTCGTCAGAATCCTGAGGTGGCGGTTGTTTGCAGGCTCGCAGCAGTTCGTCTCGATTCCTCAGGCGCCATGGTGCTGCGTGCGCTGTGGAACGGCGCGGCGGGGCTCGTGCACCGCGCGGTCAACAAGAAGAAGATGGCGCCGGGGATGGCGATCAAGTACCCTGCGGTGTGGAAGGGCCGCGCGGGGCTGCTCGACTGCGACGTCAACTTGCACCTAAACAACTCGTCGTACCTGTACGCCATGGAGCTCGCACGCTGGCACTTCACAGGGTGAGACTGGCGCTCAACGATGCCTGCGCGCTGAGCTTCCCGAACTGATAGACGTCGCCGCATGCTTCAGGGCTACTGGCATCCTGTTCCAGGCGATGAAGCACCGCCGAGCGTTCCTGGCGGCGTCTCAAGCTGTGCGCTACCGCCGGGCGATCCCTCCGTTCGCGCCGTACGAGATCCACACGCGTATCGTCTTCTGGGACGAGCGCTGGATCTACTTCCTGCACCAGTTCCAGTGCCCAAAGACCAACAAGCTTTTCGCGGAGGGACTGGTGCGCGTCACCGTGCAGGCGCCTGGCGGAAAGCTCCTTTCGGGCACTGAGCTGTACGGCGAAGTCGAGACAGACACCAGCGTGCTGAAAGAAGTGCCGACAGGTGAGATGCCCGATGTGGTCAAAGGATTCCTGGAATGGGACACAGCGTGCCGCGAGAGCATGGAGAGCGCCGAGGCGGGCGGAAAGGAGGCCATTGCAAAGCTTCCCACGGAAGAGCCACCAAAGGACCTCTGGGCGCGCGTGCAGCGAGAGATGGCGCTGTCCAGCAACTGGCCATTCAAGTCCAAGGCATAGAGCTAGCGGACTTGTTTGCGTCGGCTAACTCCGTCGAGCTCAATTAGATAAGCGAGGCTGATCGATACGAAATTGTTTACTTCCCACGCACACAGCATTTACGGTCCATACGGGGGGTTGACAGAGCGCAGAAGCTCTGATGCAAACCCTTGCGATTCCTCTTGCTTGGACACGTCGGCAGCGAGCTTGTCCTGCTGAGTCTCCATGCTGGCTTTGCACGCAGCGTCCCAGTCGAGGAACTTCTTGACGACGTCGGGGATCTCGGTAGGCGCTTCGAGCGCTACGCCCTCAACCTCTTCGAACATCTGCCCAACGGACACCCGCTTCTTACCCTCTCTCAGTGTTGCGCGACTCAGCCCTTCAGCGTAGACCTTGCTGCTCGTGGGGCACTGGAAATGATGCAAGAAGTAGATCCATTCGTCGTCCCAGTAGGCGACTTGCGTCTGAATTTCGTACGGCTTGAACGGAGGAATCGAGTGACGATACCGAATGGTCTGCGACCCGATGAGGAACACGCGGCCGGGCTTGAGCACAGAAAAGATGATGCCCGAAACTCTGAATAACACGAAGGCACGAGATCAGTTACCGAGACCGCATCAACCCCACCGCCTGGATTTGGCATGCTTACGCGGAAAAGTGCCATCGCGCGAGCTCCATATTGTACAGGAACGCCGAGTTGTTGAGGTGCAGATTAACGTCGCAGTCGAGGAAGCCTGGCCGCGCGCGCCAGATCGCGGGGTAATTGACGCCCATGCCGGACGCGATCGACCCCTTCCGCAGAGCGCGCTGGACGAGGCCGGTACTGAGGTTCCAGAGGATTCGAGCCACCATCTTGTCGACGAAGCTGGCAAAATGAAAAGTGAGAGAGAGAGGAGGCTGCTCGATGCGAGCCCTCGTTTCGGTCGCGCTTGCATCGTGGCGGTCCTGATCCTCCGGATCACAGGAATCATGTGAAATGGTGAAGTGGTGCACCGAGGTGTCAGGTCAGCCGTGCGTCAGGGCCGGACCGCAGCGCATAGTACTTGCTGGCTGGCGCGTGCTGCTCACTGAGCTCGCAAGCGTAAGGCACGCATGCCACTCTCGGACATCCGGTCCTAGCAGACGCGGCGGCCGCGTTGACGTTGACGCAGCAGACAGAAGGGCAGCGTAGCGAGCGCATGCAGCCGAGCTCCCTGCTACAGTCATAGTGTACGCAGTACTTCGAAGTACCAGCGCCTCCCCAGGCCTTGTATATCACTGAGTTGGTCCTGCTTGCAGCTGAAGCGTCTCGAGTGTCGGTTTTGGAAGTCATCCAGTCTGCACCAAAGTCACTCGCTGTCGTAGTGCCGATCGAGCCTCCTGATACAAAAGCTGTTGATCACCGTCGAACCGTCACGCTTATATTATTGGTCTAAATTACACCATTTTCTCTCCGTTTCAGCGAATGAAAGGCTGCGTTTTGAACGTCAGACGCGCGCCTCTGCCTCGACGTGCAGCCATGTCTCGAAGCGACAACACCGTGCATGTCGCGAGCCCAGTCGCCCATTCCACCTGCCCTGCTCACTCGCTGGTTGACTCGCTGCAGCAATGGTGGGCCGCATCTTCTGGAACGTGGGCGCGGGTCTGGTGCACCGCGCACTGCACCGCGGGGCCATCGCGCCAGGGTTGGGCGTGTCGTACCCGGCCGTGTGGCGCGCGCGGCCGGGCTTCCTGGACTGCGACATCAACCTGCACCTGAACAACGCGTCGTACCTGTTCAACATGGAGCTCGCGCGCTGGCACTTCTCAGCCGTGTCGGGCATCCTGTGGCAGGCCGTCAAGCAGCGCCGCGTCTTCCTCGTGGGCTCGCAGGCCATCCGCTACCGGCACCCGATCCCGCCCTTCCGGCCCTACGAGATCCGCACGCAGGTCGCCTACTGGGACGACGACTGGATCTACTTCCTGCACCACTTCCAGTGCCCCACCAGCGGCAAGGTCTACGCCGAGGGGCTCTGCCGAGCCACCGTGCGCCAGGGCCGCCAGTGCATCCCGGGCGCCCAGATGCTCGCCGAGGTCGACGGCGTCGCGCCCGCCACGCCCACCGAGATCCCGGACGTCGTCAAGCAGTTCCTTGAGTGGGACGCCGCCTGCAAGGCCAGCATGGAGGACCAGCAGCGCCAGCTGCTAGAGGCCGCCAAGGCCGCGCCGCCAGCCGACGCCCCCGCTCAACCGCGCGGGTTCCTGCAGGAATGGCTGCGCTCCGTCAACCTCCCGTTCTGATGACAAGCAGCTGAGGCGCATAATGAATAGACTTGTTGACGAGACCGTTGCTAATGGGTGGCGCGAGCAAGTGATGACGGCGACGCCGAACAGCGGCGATGAGGTGCACGAAACGACGAGGCGTGGGCAGATGGTCGCAAGGTGTATGTTATAACAATAAAAATTCTCCATAGAGGGTGGGTCCTACTACTATAGCTTCTCGTCTCCTGGTGTACCGAAACTCCTCGACTCGTTCACCGCATGTGAAAATGAGCTTCGCGAAGCCTTTGTGGGGTAGCTAGCTGTTGACTGCCCGGCACCCGGTGCTCCGCCATACGGGAGCGATTCTTGGGACAGAAAAGGCGGCACGTGCCGCACGGGTGTGGTGCCTGGCACCAGGCAGTTTGGGGCCTGCTTCGAGCTACAGAAGCTTTCGAAAGCGTCCCTAGTCGATGCCGTCGAGAGACTCGGTCGTTAAAGCCCATTCGGTCGTTGGGGCCACACCAGAACGCGTCTAGTTGATCCGCGCGACCTTGGACGGGACGATGCGCGGGTTCTCCTCCTCGAGCTTCCGCTTGCCGGCCGTCTTGAAATTGAACGAGCACTTGTGCTCCTCGGCGTACCGGTGTTTGTTGCAAAACGTGTAGTCGCAGCGGCAGACCACGGCCGTGAGCCCGACCTTGGCCTTGCACTCCCAGCAGCGCCGCCGGTTCTTCTGCACGGGCCGCAGCGGCTCGCAGGCCACGGGCTTGGGGGCTTCGGTCGCGAGGGGCGACGAGGGGCTGGGACGCTTGAGACACGACTTGCGGATCGAGAGCTTGACGTTGTCGAGCACCGAGGGCGAGAAGCGCGAGGCCGACACGTCCGAGGGGCTCGCGGGCGCCGAGGTCACGACCGAGGCCGACGCCGTCATGGTCGTGGTCGAGGGCGAGGCGGAGGCCGCGCTCGTGGCGTCCGCGGGCGTCGACGTGGGCGCGGCCGCGCTCTTGGACACGAGCACGGCGTTGTCGGCGGGCGTCTCGGCCGCGGGCTTGTTGAAAATCGACGAGTTGGGCGCCATCTCGCTCTCACTAGCGGGGAAGATCCGGTTGTGAGCGCTTGTTGTCGGGTGGCGCAGTGGGGTCTGGGAAAGGGCGTCCTCGGAAACAAGACGGCGGCAGGTGGTCGCTCGGGACGGAGGTCGGAAGCGCCGAGGGGGTGACCGAGCGGTGGGTTTGGTCTGGAGGGGGAGAAGAGGAAAGCCGCCTGCCTCGGAGCGCTCGGAAGCCAAACTGACCGCCGGCGAGCGCGGCGCGTGCGGGCGGCGGGCGCGGGCGAAAAGTGCCGTTGCGCCGCCTTGCGGAGGGGGAGAAAAGAAGGAAGGACGGACGAGGAAGCCCGGCGCGGCGAGAGAAGAGGAGCGGGCCAGCAGGAGGGGGCGTGTGTGCCCCGGATTTAGCTCAGCTGCCGCGCTTTTGCCGCTAACTTGCTACGATTTGCGGAGCGGCCGTTGTCACGCATTTCTGGATAAAATGGCGCTCACAAGCCTAAACCAACGGGTTTAAAGCCAACTATCGGATAATTAGCTAATTCCACATCCGGCCAAAATCCGCCCCATCCTCGTGGTGTTCCCACGGTGACTGGGCCGTTGTATGCCCAGGCTTTTTTTGAAGAAAAGAGCGAGCGACAGCAGGCCGAATAGGTTGGCCGAGGCATTTTCGCAGACGGAGAGCCGCCGTCTGCGCGATGCGCCGGTTGCGGAATTGTGCGGGAGCGGCCGGGAACCACTTGCAAACTGTATGCCGGCTGATTTGCGCTACCCGCCCGAAATTCCATCCATGACGCAAATAGAAAACGCGAAGGCTGGCGGCAGCGCCTGGCACGGATGCCATACTCACTCGCCTGCATTCCTGCCTGCCCCCATACGAAATCCGCGCGCAATGGAGGCGAAACCTCGATGGATCTCGCTGTATTTTCATCCTCGCTTCGATATTCCAAGGCGAACCCACGCGGGGCTCCAACCGCCCGCGACTCGGCCGTTTTCCATGCCCCATGTTGGTTCGGCAAAGGGCGTGAGTGCGGGTATGTATGCCGTGTCACTATTTCCCATGTACGGACGACGGTCGGGCGGCGACAGAAATGTGCAATCCTGCCCCAGGAATCCCCAGGTGGCTGGATGTTGCCACACTGCGTGTGTGTGCTGGGTGAACGGAGCTGAGCACTGATCCCGGGCCGGGCCCAGCTGGCTGCCAGCGGCACACTCTCTGCGGTTGCTGCTCGCACGCGCAAATGCATTCGCCATTTCGCCCAAGGTCCCACCGTCGCGTGCACCGATCGCTCCATACTGGGCGCCATACGGGCGTCAACCCGCGCCGGACTAGGACTTTGTATGCTCTCACCCGCACCCAGTCGCAAAATGTCGTGTGCGCCACACCGACGCGCCTTCCTGCAGTTTGAGGTGAAGCTCGCCAAAGCTGGGTGGGGCAGTGACGGCCATGCGCCTCCGGCTCGACTCGCCCATCAACCTCGCGGCCGACGACACGGAGGACGAGGACGAGGACCTGGAGCTGGCGCGCCCGGCGCCGCTGCCGCGCCCGCGGTCCACCCAGCAGCAAATAGCGCAGCAGCGGCAGGTGCAGCCGCAGGGGAAGCCTCTAGGGCTGCGCGACGATGCCGGCCGGCGGTCGCGCAAGCGCCCGCTGGAGCGCGCGTCGGTCAGCTGCAGCGACGAGAGCGACGTGGGCTCCGGGTCCGGGCCCGGATCCGGCGGCGGGAGAAGCAGGAACAAGAGTTCGGGCGGCGGGTTCAAGCCCCCGACGCCCGTGCGCATCCGCGAGCGCCGGCAGGAGGGCCTGCAGTTCTTCATGGAGCCATCGCGGCTCGAGCGCACGCTAGGTGATGCCGAGCCCGCGGCCGCGAGCCAGGCGGACCGACATCGGCAGGATGCTGGCGACCCGGCGGCCGTGAGCGCGGCGCGCACGCTGGTGTGCAGCCAGCGCTTCGGCCGCTGCCAGCTGCGCTTCCGCAGCGACCGCGTCAAGCTGCAGGTGTGGAAAGCGACGGGCACAGGCAGCAAGAAGGACGCGTGGGCGGGTGACGTGCTGTACAGCCAGATTGGGCGCCTCTGGTACGTTTCCGCCCTTATGGCCGGCTCTGATGGTAGTAGCCTGTCATCGCAACGCCTGGAGTTTGACGAAGCGCATTGTGATTTGTGCGCGTAGCCTTTCCACGAGCGAGCCATTCATGATGCTTCTGGAAATCGAGCCCACCGCGACAGATTACACGCCATTCGCGCGATTTTTCGACCCACTCTTCGCGCAGTGGTCACAGGACAACGCCGACTCAGCCACCACCCGTGCGTGCGCTGTTGCAATTCGTGCATAAACGCAAGTGGATGTTGACTAACACGTGGGGGTTAGAGTTGTATGGCGCAGTCTTTTTCTTCGACGAAGAGCTGGACTTTGCACGCTGCCGCAGCATCGGCGACTCCATCACGCCACTGCAGCGCCTGTTCCAGCACTCCATCTCGTGCGTTGCTCTCATGAAGCATATTTTCACTCAACGAATGCCTTATCTAATCATTACACGGTATCGATACAGCGACGACGAAGTGCGTCTGTTTGCGAAACTAGAAAAGAGCCGAAGCCAGGGAGACAGGGAGCAGCAGACCCGCCGCGAAACCCGCTGGAGTACGTTACTGTTGACGAATTCTTCGTGGAACGAAGATTCTAAAGCTAACGATGTGGTTGCTGTCCAAATGGCTAGAGCAAGACCGCATCGCGCTCGGCAGCAGCAACCTGCCTGATAGAGAAAGCGCGGCTGCTAGCTCGCAGCGGGATCCGAGAGCTCATCAAGGTGACACTGAGCAATCCGCGAAAAGGGAGGCCAACGACGAGCCTAGCCAGAGCGATACGGTTTACCTGAACGAGGAGACCAAAGAAGACGCGGAGACTGGCCCAGAAGAGCAGCATGTGATCGTTCTGCAGACACAGGACTCATCAGGTTCCACCGAATTAGCTGCGCCGAAGACGGAGGCTGAACGACGGCATCAAGTCGTGCTGTTATATCCGTTTGATGGGACCGATACCCTTGGCCGCGTGTCAATAACATTTGGCGATCTCACCCGACTGGCACCTGGCGAGTTTCTAAACGACACCATCATTGACTTCTACCTGCGGTACGCATTCGTGTTTTGTGGTATCGATTCAAGTCGGCAAATGAGCTAATGAAATGTCCGACTGATCCGCAGGTTTTTGTGGCGGCACACCGAGAATTGGCAGAAGCAGCAAATGTACTTCTTCAGCTCCTACTTTTTTTCACAGCTGAATGCTAACAAGGCGAAGCTCGATCGCGCTCCGCTCACCGCGCAGGACCGCCACGCGCGTGTCGCTCGGTGGACACAGAAGGAAACAAACCTGTTCAACAAGCGCTTTCTATTTATTCCCATCAACGATAGCTTCCACTGGAGCATTGCCGTGTTCTGCAACCCAGGATCGGCGGTAGTGACCAAGCGCCGGAAGCGAAGACCGCGCCCATCGCAAACCCACCCACCTAATGGAACGGAAGTGATCGACTTGGAGGACCCTTTCCAAGCTTTTCGCGCGCATCGAAAACCAGATATGTCAAACCACATGCTAAGCAACACGGGATCCCGCACGCTCGATTTGAGAGGTTCGCATATCGAGCAGCATGTCGAGTATGATGAAATTGAGTTAGAAGAGTCCCGGCAGCAGCGTGCTACCTATCCGCCATGCGTGATCTTCTTGGACTCGCTACGCTGCCATCGCAAGAAAAAGTTTTCGAATATGCTCCGCGAATACCTAGAGTGCGAGTGGAACGCACGATACATGCCTCAGCAGAAAGAAAGTCAGAAGCCAGGAGAAACACCGCTAGATGGAACTGTAGATGTGCCTGCAACCATCGCTGATGAAGACGACCAAACGGAAGTAACCTCTGTGACGACATTTGATGGAGCGAACATCAGTCTTATCGAGCCCAATGTAAGTGCATTGTGGTAGTCATGATGTTTTGTGCGACTGCTCACGCCGTTTGATGGTTGGTTGTACAGGTCCCTATGCAGTCCAACAGCTCAGACTGCGGTGTGTTTCTCTTGATGTACGCAGCGGAGGTAGTGCGACGATTTCCGGCCGGAGTGACAAGCGAAGATGTTGCCACCAACTTGGCTTCAGCGCTCTCTCCTACAATGTTTGACACCCAGCACGTACGCGAGTTCCGTGACTATCTACATCAGCTCATCTTTTGTCTCCACTCGCTGCAGAAGCGCGGGTTTAGCGAAAACCTCGTCAACGAAGAAGGCCTAAGCGTGTTCTCCGTCGAGTAAGGCTGTTAACAGAGATCACGCCACAAAGCACGTGAAGATCGATGATACCTGTACACTAGATGATTATCTCTTTTGCGAGCAGGGAACTGCTAGAGGGCTCGCTTATAGCTTACGATGTGTAAATAGGATGTGCGACACCGCCTCCGTCATGCGCCAGCCTTGGCAGCAACTGCGGGTGGCGGGTGAATAGTTGCCAGCAACTCGCGAAGTCCTCGCTCGAGGAATGCACGCTGCCCAGGTGTCTTGAGTGCAATATCGAGCGTACGGTTTGCGCTGACAATTGACAGACACAGCCTCGCAGATGGAGGCACGAGAGCCGGCTTGTTCTTAACCAGTGCGTGCTGGAATGCCTCTGTTTCGTGGCCGAGACGAATATCCGTTACTTCAACGAACAAAATGCTGCGCTGTGCCGAACGCTTCGGCTTATTGCTTGTCTGCAACGCCATGGACGATCCAGAAGCAGATGCTAGCGAACGGGATGACGAGCCGCTAAGACTGCCAACCACGCTCGGCCTGCCAGTCCATGAAATGCATCGGTTGACAAAGTCGAGGCACAAGATTGTCGAGTGCGGATTAGTTGCTCCTTTGAAGCCGAACTTGGTCACTTCTAACCCTCGAAACAGCAGTTCGCGGAAACCTTGGTGCTCGCAATCAGCAAGTCGTGCGGTCTCGTGATTCGCACTCGTACGCTCACGCATCTCCCACGGCGTCATCGGGGGCTGCTCATGCTTCTCCACTCCAATGTGATTTGTCACCTCCGTCTGCCGGTCAGTCGCCTGATGGGAAAAGTCTCGTGACGACTCGATCATCGCTCGAATGCCACCGAGGGATGTCGTCGATGAGTTACGAGCAAGGTTCGACTGATTTCGTGGAAGTGAAGTGTTTGACACAGTACCGGTGTCGTTTCGAGCCGTTAGCACGTCAAACCACGGGTGAGAGAGCAACTCATTGGCGGAGATACGCTCTTCTGGGTTCGGATTCAGCATTTGGAGGATGGCATCTTGCGCTTCTGGGCTCACAGTTCGCCATTGGTAGTTGTCGGGACTGAGGCAGCTCATGTCTCGGATATCAACACCGTGCGGGAATCGGTCCATGCATTGAAGAGCGGTTGCCGACTCGACGCTGAACGGGAAGGCGCCAAAGAGCAGCACATACAGCACAACCCCCAAGCTGAAGACATCCGACTTCAATCCGTAGTCACGGCCACTGATGAGTTCGGGTGCCGCATACTCGAGCGTTCCGCAGCTACGGTTCACGGTTCCCTCGGGGTCTTCGAGTTGCTTGGCGAGTCCAAAATCTGCAATTTTAACTACATCTCCGTGCAAAAGGATATTCTCCGGCTTGATGTCACGGTGGAGAACGCAATGCTGGTGGAGATGATCGAGGCCCTGAAGCACCTGGGCAATAATCCGGCGCGCTTCTCTCTCGGGAAGCCGCTGCTTCTGAATGAGCATGTCGCACAGATCGCCATCGCCCATGAAGTCCATGACGACGTAGTGCATATCTTCATGTTTGTAGACTCCCTCAATTTGAATCAGGTTCGGGTGATGCAATTTTTTCATGATGCGCACTTCCTCGACTAGTGCTGGTGAGTGCTTACAGCACTTTACCGCGCACAGGCGTCCAGTTAGGCGGTTAACAGCCTTGTGAACGATGGAGAAGGATCCCTCACCAATCTCACGCATTAGCAAGTATCGGTTGTGGAAGTGCGCGAATTCTGGAGGATCTTCGGGTGACACACCAAACAGCAAACTGTCGATGCGACCGAAGGATAGGGAGCGCTTCAACGACGACAGCAGCGACGATTTGGGACGGGCATCGCCGCTGTCGCCGGACTTGCTGGCTTTTGGCGACTTCATGGCGCCTAGGCTGTCTTCGTTCTCTTCTCGGGAGTGCTTAGTTTTCGCGTTACGTGAACCCTTGTCTTCGCCCGAGTTGTCGACAGCATCTCCAACAGCTCCAGCTGCGTGCATTTGTTTTCTGGCGTCCATTTTCAT
Source organism: Phytopythium chamaehyphon (assembly GCA_023334415.1). Taxonomy (NCBI): domain Eukaryota; phylum Oomycota; class Peronosporomycetes; order Pythiales; family Pythiaceae; genus Phytopythium; species Phytopythium chamaehyphon. Next base: position 12,371 of record JAASGX010000119.1, on the reverse strand, counting down.
TCGCAGGCAGTGAAGCCAGTCGCCAAACTCGTTCTCGTTTTCGGCACGAAGTAACACGGGGACCTCCACTTTCCCCTGTTGCTGTCCAGCAACAATCTCGACATGCTTCAGAATGAGCGTGAGCGAGCTGGCGCTATGCTTGCGTGTCGTTTTGTTCGCGGAGCCAGCAGCAGGAGAGGGCTGGTCGTCGGGAATGTACGAGTACGCATCCGTCATCGCAGCAGGGGGCACGTTCCCCTTGGCTTTCGCGGTGCCTCCCGCGCCGTGGTCTCCGCTGAACAAGTCGGCCTGCACTACCGAGTGCGCTGTGAAGTGGATCTCAAAGAGCGGCGGGGTCGATCCGCTCGCCTCGTCCTTGTAGCACACGATGCCGTGGTCGCGCAGGCGGAAGAACTGCCGCTTCCAGGACTTGATCAGTCCGGCGGCGATCGGCACCCGGCGGTGCAGGTAGCCGCTCAGGAAGCGCTTGCCGTTGGTCAGGCTGCGCGGGCTCACGACCTGCTCAAAGGTGCGCGGGCTCGCCGGGCTCAAGGGCGGTCGGCTGCCGCCCGCCGCGCTGCCCGTGCGCGCGCTCGGCGGCGCGTGCTTGAGCTGCTCCATCGCCAGCTTGGGCAGCGCCGCCCTGCTCGCGTCCGCGCGGGCGCTCGCCGGCATCTGGTGCACGGCCACGTCGCTGTCGTCCGAGCACGAGCCGGCCGAGCTGCGCCGGCCCCCGCCGGCCAGCGCCTCGTCCATCGCCTCCGCTGTTGCTGTCGCCGTCGCTGTCGCTGCGCTCTGAGCGCCTCGCTGGTCGGTGCCGCCGCCGCCGACGGTTGCGCGGCTGGAAATAGCGCCGCCCTTCGTCACGGCGGCAGTGTCGTGACGCTCGGCCGCCTCCCCCATGACGGCGCCTGTCTCCTTATTTTAGCAACCGGGCGGTTGGGTTGAGTTGGCTTCGAGGGCGGACCGAAACCTCAGCAAGGGGATACCGAGCGGTCGGGTCCGGCGCTGCAGGGCGGAACACGCAGAGCGAGAGCTGCTGAGACGAGAGCTCGCCACCACGCGCTTGCGCTCGAGGCGTCTCGGGACTTGTGACTGGGGGGAAGCTGCCAAGCGCGTGAATGCGTGTGAATGCGCATGAAAATCACATTCACCGGCGTCCCCCTCTCTCGCTCGCGTCACAGGCCGATTTGAACCATTTCATCAATTACCCGAGTGAATTCATTTCCAGAAAGTCTAGAAACAGAGTAATGCAAACATCAACATGGTAAATACAAGGATATTATTGATTTACACGATATTCCTCCGTTTCTGTTCGATGGAACGACGACAAACACATTTAGGACGCTCCAGACAAGGCGCCACAATCTAGTCTAGCACGATTGGCCATTCCTGCACAAAATGTTGCACAAAGAACGCCAAGTGCATGGCGTTGCCGAAAGGTAGGTGGCGCTTCAAGAGCTCGAGCTTGTCTGGCGCGTCGCCCACGGTCACCTGTGACGTTCGGATTCACCAGGTACTTCGCCATGCAGCACCAGACAGTTTTCCGTTTGTGAGAGTGTCCACGGTGGCATGATACGCGTGGTGGCTCACTCTCCCACTCCACCGTCGTGCCTCCGTCGCGCCTCGCAACGCTCAAGAAGTTCCGCGAGGCCCTTGCTTCAGTAGCATCTGCCAACTGTAGAACGCCAATGGCGTTAAACCCCATGATGAACAGCAATACGCGATTTATCAGCAAAAGTTTTGCGGCAAAACGCAAGGCGGCGTGGACTGAACTGGAGGAACACTGCAACAAGGCGCCTTTAGAAGTAGAAGTGAAACTTGAACTATTAGTCGGAGCATTGGCGCTCGATGCGCTAGAACTACTTATGCAAAATGTACATGGCGAGAAGAGTTCGAGACCCTCTCCTCGCCGCTAAAGCCGACTTAGCGGCGACGGCGGTTGCCGATCTCCGAGGCCCATGAACGCGCGTTCTCGAAGCCGTTCTTGGCGAACTGGAAGTCCTCCCACGTCTGGCGGATCTCCTCGGTCGTGGCCATGACGAACGGACCGTACTGGATCACGGGCTCCTCCAGCGGCATGCCGGTCATGACAATAACCTCGAGCGAGTCGTTGTCGGCGGCAGTGAGCAGCACGCCGTCGCCCTCCTTCTCCATGACGATCGCCTCGTGCGACTGGATGTTGTGGCCGACACACTTGCCCGTGCCTGTCACCGCGTACACGAACGTGTTGTGGCCCTGGGGAACAACATACTCCAGCTTGGCGCCGGGCTGCAGCTTGAAGTGGATGTACGTCACGGGCGCCTCCGTCTCGATGGGGCCCGTCTTGCCAAACACCTCGCCAGCGAACACAATGGCCTCGACGCTCTTGTCCTCGTTGAACGCATGGGGCACGGTCTCACGCTTGATCTCCTGGTAGCGCGGCTCAATCATCTTCTTGGCGCGCGGCAGGTTGATCCAGAGCTGCAGGCCGTGGCACTTCTCCTCGGTGAGCGGCATCTCGGCGTGCATGATGCCGCGGCCGGGCGTCATCCACTGGAGGTCTCCGGGGCGAAGCTCGCCCTTGTTGCCCATAAAGTCCTCGTGGCACATGTGGCCCTTGGACGTCGGCAGCACATATGTGACGGTCTCGAAGCCGCGGTGCGGGTGGTCAGGGAAGCCGCCGGGAAGCCCGACGTTGAACTCGTCGAGCATGAGGAACGGGTCAAGGTTGCGCAGGCGCGACGTGCCGATGGAGCGGTGCACACGCGCGCCGGCGCCCTCGCCTTGCTCACGGGCGACGAACTTGGTGGCGATCTCGCGGGACTTGAACATGCTGGCGGCGGCGGAGGTCGAGAGCGAAGCGGAGAAGAGGCGGCGAATCGTGGTGGCTCGCGGGCTGCTGCGCGAATTGGGGAATGAGCTGCCTGGCGGTGGTCCAGACGGCTTGCTTGGCCACCTCACTGCGGAGCTGCTCGAAAGGAGATGGGAACCCGTGTCTCTGCATCAAGTCGGCACTGATTGGCGGAAAATAAGCTTAATTGAGATTTCGTAATCGCTCGCGACTGGTCCGACTGGGGTTCACTTGGACTTTGTAGGGGGGAGCGGATTGCGGGGTGGTTCGGCGGGATGCCACGTCACACTTGTCAGAAGATCGCCGTAATCGCGTTTGATTGCCCGATTCACTTGAAGTTTGTATGAGAAACGAGTGCCGCGATCGTTCGGCGTTCTGATCACTCAGCTTGTCGTTGAAGGCGAGGTTGCAGCCGCTGAGCTTTGTGTGATGCCAGTTTGCCTCCCCTGCCTGCAGCTCGCAGATCCAGTGAGCTGCTTCGTTCTAAGCTTCGTTCTGATATTCTGTGGCACGCTCTGGGGCGACATCATGCCGGCGGTGTTGTGCCGATGACGGCGTGATGATGACCTGCGTACTGTAGCTCTCAACCTAGAATGCTGGAGCAATTCGAGACCAGGCCATAACTTGCTTGAAAGCTTGCAGACAGTGAAATTTCATGATGAAAACGATTGTGAATGGCATTTGTCCACCGCGAGTTTACTTCGAGGACAACTCATGGCTTCGACATGGACATCGGGAGTTGTGCGCATGACGCGATTTGTCAATTCGGGCGATCGATTACGAGATGGTGATGGCAATAATCACGCTCCACTGCAACCATAGTGCTGGTATTATTACAGCCTTTCAATCGGCTAACAAAGACAAGTTGACATTTCCGAATTTGCCAACAGCCTTTGACGTCTCGACGCTCCACCATGTTCAAGCCCCGCAACATCGCATTCAAGTTTGTCGCCCGCGAGCAAAGCGAAGGTGCTGGTGCGCGAGTGTATCGATCCATCGGCACGCAGTACTTGCGCAACCTCGACCCGTTTCTTATGCTTGATGAAGGCATCGTCGGACTTCCCGCAGGCTTCCCCGACCATCCGCACCGCGGTTTCGAGACGGTCACATACGTCTTGCCGAGCTCAAAAGGCTTTAGTTATCACGAAGATTTCTTGGGCAACAAAGGCGAACTTCACCCCGGCGACCTACAGTGGATGACTGCCGGACGAGGGATCATGCACTCTGAAATGCCTGGAAGTACCGAAAAGGGCCACGCTCTCCAATTGTGGGTCAATTTGCCTCGCGCCAAGAAAATGATGGCACCGCGATACCAGGAGATCAAGCGTGACACTGTACCGCACGCGTTTAACTATGACAAGTCTGTCGAGGCGCTTGTGTTTGCTGGGGAGGTGTTCGGGCAGACTGGACCTATCAAGACGGAGACACCGGTTACGTACGTCCATTTCATTCTTCAGAGAGGGGCGACACTGGAGTATGCGATTCCACATGGGCACAATGCTTTCATGTACATCGTTGGAGGAGCTGGCAAGTGTATGGGCAAGAGCATTGGTCTTCATGAGGCCGTTGTGATGGAGAAAGAAGGAGATGGATTGTCGCTGGCAGCCGCAGAGAACGACTCGCTTGAAGTGCTGGTGTTCAGTGGCAAGCCCATCAACGAGGCTATTGTCCAGTATGGACCTTTTGTCATGACGACAAATGAGGAGATTCGTCAGACATGGGAGGACTTCCAGCTGTGCAAGAATGGCTTTGAGAATGCGCGATCGTGGAAGTCGGAGCTTGGCAACCGCCACTAGTTGGGGTTTGATTAGATACTCTGGCAATGGCAGATCACTGTAGTGCAATGACAAAGAGCCCCATGCTACATGGAACGCCGAGACTTTTCATGAAATCAAACACAATCTTCATTTGCATTGAGAGCTCTATTTCATGCAAAAGTCATTTTTGAGACCGCTGACACACAAAACGCAAACTAACTCACATGCATGCACACATTCGTAAAATTGGCGGCACCTCCCAGCTAACACTTGTCCATGGCATGAGCATGGTTGCGCGCAGCGGACTCCGCGACACCACTCCAGTGCGATTCCCACGACATGATTTCGATGTGCGCGCGCACATGACGCAACTCAACGGGGCGGCTCCCTTTTTGCCGCAGCAGTTCCTTGATCAAGTCCTGGTTCTTGACTGGCTGCCCGTTCTCCTTGCGCCACCCATTCTCGCTCCACTTGTACATCCAGCTGCGCACGGTGTCGATCAGGAGCTGGCTGTTGGTGAACACAAAGAGCTTCTTCGTTCGGTCGGGGTCTTCTGCGTTGGCGCGGCGCAACGCAGCGATCACGGCGTTGAACTCGGCGCGGTTGTTGGTCAGCGGGGCCTTGCGCTGCCTGGCGACGACGTCCCAGTCCCGGCGGTGCGGGAAGACGCACGCGAACGCGACGCTGGCGTTCTGGCTGCCGTTGCGCAGTGCGCTGCCGTGGCAGAATGCGACGAGCGAGGCGGGGTCCTTGGGGTCCGTCGCGTGCCACGGGCGGTCCCTGGCGTACCAGTGGCGGTCGCCGGCGCTGTCCTGGAACGCGCAGCGGTTCTCGAGCACGAGGGAGAACCGGGCGAGGAAGGCCTCGGCCTCCCAGAAGCGCGCGAACTTGCGCATCCTGGCGCCCGAGAACCCGCATGTCTGCTCCAGCGCATCCTCCGCGTGCGTGTAGATGCCGGGCACGCGTCCGGCGCCCACCGCGTAGTACCAGTCCTCGTCCTCGGCCGCGCTCTCGTACACACCGCGCAGGAACAGGAAGCGCTCGGCGTCCGCGCGCACGGCGAACTTCTTGAACAGCGCGCCTGGGAATCCCTTGGTCAGCCGCTCCACGAACCCCCAGCAGTCGGCGAAGATGCCCGTCTCGCGGCCCACGGCCACCGCGTAGTACCAGACAGCTCCGTCGCTGGCGTCCTGTGACAGCGAGGCCGCGTCCGAGAGCGACGCCGCCTCGGACGCCGACGCATTGCCGCCGTAGTAGTAGCAGGACGACGAGTCCGAGCTCAAGTCGTAGTGGACCATGTCGATCCCCACGCGGTGGAGAAGGAAGTGGACTGGTGCAAGCAGGAGGCAATGTTCTCCGAAAATATCAGGTTTGAGAACAGAGATATAGCATTCATTTGTAGAAGAGGAGGGTCCTGTTGGACATAGTAATCAGGTATTTTTGCGCCGTCTAGTATTGTTGTGAAAAATCATATTATAGAAATATTACTTATACAAAGCTTCAACCCGCGAGTGTGTGTCGACAAGCGATCACGTGCTGTGATTGGCTGCATATTTTGACTTGGTGTTACTAAGTTGAATCTTACATGGTTGCTTGGCTGGAACAAAGGCAACTACCTTGTTGCTTACTTCCAAAACCAGTAAAGCTGTTTGAACCATCACAGCGCAATGCCCAGCATTAATTAGCACCTTGCAGCAATTTCTCTGGCTCGATGAGATTGGCAATCCAAAGATACAGGAAATCGCGGATTTCGGCTTGCAAAGTTGTCATGGCTTTGGGTGTGCATGCCGCAATGAATTAGTCTTTTCATGTTAGCTCGTTGCTTTACAATCGCGTGTGGAAAAAATATCAAAACCAGAAGCTCATGTGCATCTACAACTTCGGCGGCTATGAATTGAGCAGAGATACAAGAGGCTACAGAGATTCACTCGAGTAGTTATCGGATGCTTGGTAGGATCGTGTTGAACTTCATGATCTTGGAGACCAACTCCACTTCGTTGCTGATTGTAAAATATAAACCTCGAAAATATCCAATAACGATATGGCACACGCCTTTGCGCATCAACACCCACACACTCAGGATGCCACGCTAGTAGTTTCGGACCGCCACGGCATACCCAGAGTAGCCCACGATTGGGGGCGGATACTTGCGCTCCAGCACACGAGCGTACTCATGCGCCTCGTTGGACGCAACGCTGAGCCAAAATGCCTCCCACGTCCCAATCTGCATGTGAGCCCGAACATGGCGCCACTCAATGAGTCGGCTGCCGCGCAGTCGAATGACCTCCTGGATGAGGTCCTTGTTCTTGACAGGCGAGCCGTTCGCGTTGCGCCAGCGCGTTGTTCATCCACGTGTGCACCCACTTGCGCATCGCGTTGACCAGCAGCTCACTGCTCGTCAGTACAACGATATTCCTTCCTTGTCCCGGATCGACGTTGTTGGCACGCGACAGCGCCATGATCACAGCCGAGAAGTACGCGCGGTTGTTCGTCATGGGCGGATTATGTTGAGGCCCCAAGTAGTCCCATTGGCGGCAGTGTGGGAAGATACACATGTAGGCCGACTGCGCGTCCAGCGCGCCGTTGTGTACCGCGCTGCCGTGGCAGAAGACCGCGAGCGTGTCTGGGTCCTTGGGGTCCGTCACGTGCCACGGGCGGTCCTTGACGTGCCATCCGAGCTGTCCTCGAACGCGCAGCGGTCCTGGAGCACGAGCCCAAAGCGCGACAGGAAGGCCTCGGCCTCCCAGAAGCGCTCGAACTTGCGCATCTTGGCGCCCGAGAAGCCGCGCGTCTGGCCCACGGCGTCCTCGAAGTGCGTGTAGATGCCAGGCAGGCGACCGACACCGATCGCGTAGTACCAGTCTTCGTCCTCCCGCAGGTCCTTGAACGCACCGCGCAGGTACAGGTAGCGCCTGGAATCCGCACGGGTGGCGAACTTCTTGAACAGCGCGCCTGGGAAGCCCTTGGTCAGCCTCTCCACGTCTGCCCAGTAGTCGGTGAAGACGCCCATGGCCGAGCCCACGGCCACGGCGTAGTACCAGACGCCCGAGTCGCTCGCATCCGACAGCGACTCGGCCTCGGACGCGGACGCCATGTCCGCCTCGGACTGCGACGCTGCATCGGACATCGACTCGGCATCGGACAGCGACTCGGCATCGGACAGCGACTTGTAGCCGAAGTCCATGGCGGTCGCTGGGGAAGTTGCAGGAACTGATGTGCTTCAAATATCCTATATAGAGAAATATCGGGTTCTGAGGGAATGATGTGAATGCACCACTCACACACCTCACAGACCGCCGGCATTACTCATCGCGAGGTATCAATTACCGCCGACGTACCGCACAATCTGTGTATGTCGCTGACGTCGTGGTGCAGCTCAGCTTACGCTGCGATCACTACCGGTTCACCTCGATGACGGTTGTTTTGAAGGTTTACGTCAGGCTAACGCGTTGAGTCGCCGAGATCTACGTGCAGCGTACACCCTACCAGCCGAGGAAGTGTGCTACACCTTCAGCCGCATGAATCAAGTCGGCCGCAGCGCTTCAAGTTGACTCGCGTAAGGCACGCGAACAGCAGACTTCTCGCTAGTGCTGCCGAACACCACCGGATGCGACTGCATCCGCTTTAAGGCGATTACTTTGGTGAAGGACGGGGTTTTGCGGGTGCTTGCCATCATCAAACGCAGGAAATGTATCAAGTAGTCCCAGGTCTAGACACCGCCCGGCACCACGCATGAGCATGTCCACTGCCACTGCACCAGTGCATTTTCAGCAAAACTTCAACCGGTCACGGAGTAAACAGCCGAGCATCTGGGCATTTTGCCACTACATCCTGGTCGAGGCGATGCGAAATTTGTAGCGTACAAGTTTCATGGAGCAGAAGAAATCAATCTTGGCAAAGGTCAACATTAGGCAGTCACGCCGATTTCAAATCGCAAGGCCTGCCCGTCCGGCGCAAGCCACTGCCGATGCTTCAACTAGTTCATAGCACGAACACACGGCAACATGACAAGACCCCGCTGCCGCATGCAGGTTAGTCAGTCACAGGGGCCCCATGGAGCTTCCCATCGAAGCAGGTCGTTCGAGGCGGTTGGATCTGCTCACTTTGGAATTCGCCTTCTCCAGTCAAGCCAAGCCAAGCCAAGCCAAACTTCCTCAACACTTGAGTTTCTTGTGCAAGCATGGCGGCCGGCGTCATTGTCAACTTGGATAATGGCCCTGCAGACGACATTCCGACTCCTGGCAAGCGCACGTACGCCATCATTGTCTGCGTCTTCACGGCTCTCGGCGGCCTCTTCTTCGGCTACGACCAAGGCGTGACATCTGGCGTCCTCATCATGGACTCGTTCCTTGACGACTTCTGCGTCGGGTGGCACAACTTCACATACGAGCAGTGCACGTCGGCGTCGTCCAAGCTTCCGGACGAATGGACCACCTTCACGGTCTGGTACAACATGTCCTACAACCTCGGATGTCTCGGCGGAGCTTTCATTGGGGGCCTCGTGGCAGCCTTGTACGGCCGTCGTGCAACGATTTTCTGCGCTGGTGTTTTGTTCTGCATCGGCACGTCCTGGGTTTGTTTCCAGGAGTCGGGAGCCCACGACAAGATGTACCTCGCACGCATCATCCAGGGTTTTGGTGTCGGCAACTCGTCATTCTCGGCGCCGATCTTTGGAGCTGAGGCTGCCCCCAAGGAACTTCGCGGCTTGCTTTCGGGCTTTATGCAGATGACAGTCGTCATCGGTCTCTGGCTCGCGAACCTTATCAACATCATAGTCAAGGATAACGACCGAGGTTGGCGTACCACAAACGGTGTGGCTATGGCAGCCCCGCTTGTCGTGATGCTCGGAATCTGGTTTGTGCCCGAGTCGCCTCGCTGGACCTACCAGAAGAAGGGGAAGGAGGCTGCTGCAGCCATTCTTCGCCGACTTCGTCAAACCGATGACATCGAGTACGAGCTGAACCAAATCGGCATGCAAGTTGAAGAAGAGATCGCTGCCAACAAGGGTCTGGCTGAGCTTCTTGAGCCTTCCGTCTTGAAGCGTGTGATTATCGCCATGGCACTTCAGGTGCTGCAGCAAGCAACGGGCATCAACCCGATCTTCAGCTATGGAGCTCTCATCTTCAAGGACATCACGAACGCCGGAATTTACTCAGCCTTCTTCTTGTCGTCAGTCAACATGATCAGTACGGTGCCTGCAATGCGTTGGGTCGACACGTACGGTCGTCGCACTCTGCTGCTCATTGGAGCTATCGGCATGGTCTGTGGGCATCTTTTCGCAGCCATTCTCTTCACGGCGACTTGCGATGGCAACGTCGACGACTCTGGCTGTCCCAAGGTCGGTGGCTGGTTTATTGCCTTGGGCTCAGCCTTCTTCGTCTTCAACTTTGCCATTTCGTGGGGTCCAGTGTGCTGGATTTACCCCGCCGAGATCTTCCCTCTCAGCGTGCGTGCGTATGGAGTCGCGCTCTCGACGGCTGCGAACTGGGCCATGGGTGCCGTCATGACGGAGGTTGTCAAGTTGTTCCCGCACCTCAATATCGACGGCGTCTTCTATCTCTTTGCCGGTCTCTGCTGCCTCTGCTTCATATTCACTTACTTCTTTTGCCCAGAGACCAAAGGAGTGCAGCTCGAAGATATCGAGGCCATGTTCCACCAGAAGGCGGCGCCAAAGTCTCCCGAGTTCGTCGAGGTCAAGTCGCCCCTCGCTGTTGCGTAAATCCCTCTCGGTCCAAGCTTTGGCCATCAATGCAGTTAGCAGGCTCTCTGAAGTATATTCTTTTGAGTCCATCACAACATTGGTTTGCTTTGGATATTGGTTTGTGCTTCACCTACTCGGGCTCATTTGAGCACGAGCGTCGATTACATCCACTCCTATGCCTAGCGACGGTTGCCAATCTCGGAATTCCAGTTCGGCGCGTTCTCGAAGCCATTGCGACCGCGCTGGTAGTCAGTGATCGTCTGATGAATCTCCGACTCAGTGGTCATGACAAAGGGGCCGTACTGCACGACAGGCTCATTCAGAGGCTGGCCGCTGATGACGATGAACTCGAGACCCTCCGGGTCTTCGGTCGTCACATGGACACCATCGCCCTCCTCCTCCATCACAATCGCGTGATGGGCCTGGACCGCGTCGCCGGCGCACTCGCCACTGCCGCTCAGCGTGTACACGAACGTGTTGTGTCCAACGGGCACCTTGTAGTCGAGCTTGGCGCCTTGCTTGAGGATGAAGTGGATATACGTCACGGGCGCCTCGGGCTCAATGGGTCCCTTGACGCCGAACACCTCGCCCGAGAACACGATGGCCTCGACGCTCTTGTCCTCGTTGAACGCATGGGGCACGGTCTCACGCTTGATCTCCTGGTAGCGCGGCTCCATGATCTTCTTGGCCTTTGGGAGGTTGATCCAAAGCTGCAGGCCGTGGGCCTTCTCGGCGCTCTCGGGCATCTCGGCGTGCAGGATGCCTCGGCCGGGCGTCATCCACTGGAGGTCTCCGGGGCGGAGCGTGCCCTTGTTGCCAAGGAAGTCCTCGTGCAGCATCTTTCCCTTGGACTCCGGGAAGACGTACGTGACGGTCTCGAAGCCGCGGTGCGGGTGGTCGGGGAACCCTCCGGGCAGCCCGACGTTAAACTCGTCGAGCATGAGGAACGGGTCGAGGTTGCGCAGCTGGTGCGAGCCAAGCGAGCGACGCACCGTGGCGCCCACTCCCTCGCCCTGCTCGCGCGCGATGAACTTGAAGGCGATCTTGCGCGTGGAGAACATGGCTCCGCTGGGAATCGACTCGATCGACGCCGCCGGAAGCAGCTCCTGCGCGTCACAGACACGGCCGTCGTTAGCCTCGCAGGCGCCCGAGGGATCGAGCGCCACCTCGCGCTGCGGCGCGGGCGTCTCGCTGGCGGCGGTCGCGGTCGCGGTCAAAGCCGCCAGCAGCGCGAAGAGCGCCAGCAGCCGCGGCATCGGAGGAGCGGCGGGCTCACCTTGGAGGTGGAGGGGAGGCGGCAAGATGTCAAATGGCAGCGTGAGGAGCTCTTCGAGGCTCGAGGAGGCGGTGCACCAGCGGGAAAAAAAGGCTTGGGGTTTGTGTGGGCGTAAGCGCCAGCTCCTGGCTAGTCGAGATGACGCGACTGGCAGCGTCACGACGGGGCCGACGCTGATTGGCTGCTGGCCTGTTTACGGGTTCTGAAAAACTAATTTTTGTGGTTTGATTGGCGAAAATAGACTTGGCTTCGCTTTGGATGACGGAGTCGCTGCTTGGAGAGTCGAAACTATCCAATCACACCACGTAGGGACCCATTTAGACATCGTGCAGCCAATGACGAGCCAAAATCAAAAAATCCTCTGCGTTTGAACCTAAAAAAATCAGGTCGCCGCGGCGATCTTCCCGCGTCGCCAACCGCTGGCTGCTGCAGAATCGCTCCGCCTCACGCTCCCAACGCCGCGTTCCACACCCAAACGGCCTCACGCAGTCTCCGTGCGCTGAGGCCGCGAGCGGATTGCTGGTACGCGAGCGCCCCAAGCAGCAGCGGCGCGCGCCGGCGTACCGTACGGTTCTCCGTTGGCGGCGCCCATCCCCTGCCAGCCGAGGCTGCCAGCCCCAAATTCTGATTCTGCGACGCGCTCGCGCGCGCTGATTGGTCGGCGCTCAAAATTCCGCGCTCAAAATACCGCCAGCCGCTCGCCGCCGTCGCCCAAGTCGCCAAGCGCTCGCCTCGCGATCGGCTGCGATCGCCGCCCGCGCATGACGCGCGACGAGGCGCCGGCGCGCGCCACGAGCGACCGGCGCACGCCGCCGCCCTCGCCCG
>JAASGX010000118.1:0-43877 GCA_023334415.1 Phytopythium chamaehyphon | reverse complement strand
TTTTGTCAATCATTATTCAAAGTAATTTGGGCACAGAACGCGTGTTCCACTTGGACAAAGGCCAAACCGGCGGTTACTACAGTAACAGGCGGTGCTCAGTGAGCGGCAGCATTGCTGCTCAACGGAGCATGCGCGGCAGTAGCAGTAATCGCTGCAGGCTCTGCGCGCAGGCTTGCCCGCGCGCGTCGGGTATCCCGATCGCCCTATGAGCCCGTAGGGCGAAGCACACAATACCAACTAGAGTCCCAAGCTACGTACCAATTGACAGTACTACAGACCCCAGCTACGTACCAACTAGATTATGCTGGCTCAGACAGATCATTCAAAGCTGTAGACGCCAGTATAGCGTTATGTTGTCGAAGCCAGACTACGAGTCTTAGTCCGCGTGCTAGAGTCACAAGAACAACACTACTTCCACTACTTCCACTACTTCCACTACTTCCATTACTACTACTACTACTACTACTACTACTACTACTACTACTTCCAACTTACAACTACTAACAACAACTGACAACAACAACAACTACTACTACTATATCTATAATTTTAATAGGTCCGTGTATTATTGTATGAGTATCACTAGAGTACGTGTACATATTGCGTGCACGGTAGAGACTCACGGTACATGCCGATTATGTTGTCCGAAGGTACTCTATTTTTCAATGCCTTGCCTTGCCTGCGACACATGCTTGAAAACCAGTATTCGCACCCACCTCTTACTTTCTCCAAGTCAACCACAAGATACAGGGTGTACCGTAATCCACTACGACGGCACAGCTTACGGTATTGGCAGTACCGTTGTCCAAGCAACAGTACCGTACTATCCGCGGTAACGCTCTCGAGCATATGCCGGCCTTCATAACCGAGTCCACGCCGCTAATGGACGCGACGCTGCTGGCCAACGAGCTGCCGCCGGCCGCCGACGGCGCGGCCGTCTCCTCCGCCGACGACGTCGCGATGCTCAGCGACGCGTCAGCGCTGGACCTGGAGCAGTTCAGCTTCACGCGGTGCGCTGCTCCAGTCGAAAATGGCCTTTCTCAGCTGCGTTCTCATGAGCTCCTCGCTGGTCATGACAGGTCGTTCGGGTTCATGACGAGTCGGCGCCTCCAGCGGAGATACCGAGGCGTCTACAAGAAGGTGTGGACAGGGCCTGGATCTCATTGTACGGGCTGCTGCTAACGCTATGGACATGGGGGGAACGAACGCAGTACTCGTTTGTGTCGCAGGTGGTGACATGGGTCATGGTGATCTACATCATCGCGGTGCTGGCGACCTTCTCGTTCGACAACAGCGGTCAGTTTCTGGAGCAGGCTCAGCATCAGGTTCTCTGCGCCGCCGCGCTCTGTCAGCTAACGCCTCTACCTTCCGTGCCAGCCAGCAGCTCGGGGACCTACACCACGTCCGACCTGCTCTTCTACTTCTTCATCAGCGTCGTGTGCATCTACGTTATCGTCAAGATCGCGCTCGTGATCCAGTGGCTCGTCTACTGGGTCATCGTCGTCGAGATGCTCACGTACGCCATCACGGGCAACATCCACGCGCTCTTCAACCTCGACGACACGGTCACGGGCAGCGACCGCAAAGTGCGCAACGTGCTCGTCGTGATCCTCGTATGCATCGAGGTCATCACCATCTTCGTCTACGTCTTCACGCACTTCACGTACCCGTGGCTCGTCAAGCAAGAAAAGCTCAACATCACCAACTGGTGGAGCATCAAGCCCGGCAAAGACACCAATTCGCTCACGTACCGGTCGCTCGCGCGATTCTACTCCAAGAAGCGCAGTGAGATCAAGTACTGCGGTGGTCTCAATACTCTCGGACAGCCGCACGGGTACGGCATGTGGACCGACACTTCGTACCACGGCGAGCGCTTAACGGGGCAGTGGGAAAACGGAATCCCGATCGGCCCTTTCCGCAGCTTTGAGCACGGCAGCGGCTACTCGTTCGCCAACATTCGCGTTGGCTTCTGCCACAACCGCGCCGAGAAAACCCCGACGGACATTTTCTTTTGGCCAAAGCACACCGAGTCCGATGATCTGCATTGGGGAGTTGCCAGCGTCGAGTGCTCCGTGTCGGGCGGGTTCTTCACCTTCCTCCCGACGGTCACTCACCTTACGCCTTCGTTTGTCCCCCAATCGCCGCAAAGCGCCAAGGACTGTATTCCTGTGCTGCGAACACCAACGGATGGAGTGGTGTTTACGCACGATGGTAGCAGGCCGGTCGAGGAGCCAAGCAAGAAGAACCCAAAGAAGCACCGCCGCCACTTTTTCTTCCACGAGAAATCCGCACCGGTGCTCGATATTACGGCGGACGAGGATGAGAAGGAAGCGCTGGTGCTTCTTCACGGATACAACTGCTCGCTTAACTACTCGATGAACCGTCTGGCACAGCTGCTGTCGCTCGGAGACTTTCCCTCGTATATTCACCCGTACGTGTTCAGCTGGCCTAGTGGAGGTGTCCTCGCGTACTATCAAGGTGCGTAGGATATTGGTTTGCATCTATGAGCGGTCCATAAACTTTCTACTGTGTTACTGCAACACACCTACAGCCAAGACTGTCGGTAGCGAGAGCGACAGGACGAGCAACGATTTCCGCCGTTTCCTCCAGAGTCTCATTGATGCCGGCTACACCAAGCTCAATATCATCGGACACTCGATGGGCGCCCGTATATTCATGAGCGCACTGAACAAGGGTGTGATCGATGATCTGCTAGTGGTACGTGAGCACAACTTTCCATACAAGTCGTCGGAGCTGTGTACTTACCAGACGATTTCGCACAGCCCGCCGATCCAGCTCTGTCTCGCCGGACGCAAGGCAAAATTCGCTTGTCGACGCTGACGTTCTGCAACCCCGATTATGAGCGGAACGACTTCACGCGCTACGGCGGCGCCTACGACCACGCCCGTCAGTATTGCGAGCACATCACACTGTACGCAGACAACATGGACGGCGCGCTGTTCTATGTCGAGATTTTGTCCAAGGAGTCGGTGACTGGCCCGCTCAACTACTCGCTTGGAAAGCGCGGCTACATGATGCATCGCGATCCCACCGAGGCTGGCGTTGCCGGCCGCACCGACACCGAATTCCGCAACTGGAGCGCGAAGAATATTGCTCCCCAAGAAGACCTCGACCAGGCCGTCGCGCTGATCAACCAGCAGGGCAACTACGAAGGCGTCGCGAATTTTGCGTTCAATCGAGCTCGAACGCATCCTACTGAAGTCGAGCATGCGTACGGAACGACCCGAGCTGACCTAGCCGAGTCTGCCCCGCTGCAGTACCTCGACATGGATGTAATCGACACGACGTGGATGGACAACAACGTGCATGCGGTCCGCCACAACTACTTCAACCTCAACCCGACCATCGTACGTGGAGTGACGTGGGGATTTATCAATCTCGTGTTTCACGCCTAACTTTTTTTTTTCATTTCGATTTTCCAGGTCGACGATCTCCGGCACCTGATCGTGCACAAGAAGCGCGCGAGCTCCCGTCCGGGTCTGCTCAAGACCACCTCGGCCGATAACGTCTACATCTTTCTCGTCGCGCCCTCCCACGTCAAGAACAAGTAGACCAGCAAAAAAAACAACACAGTTTTGCCAGGATAAATTCACCTGCGGACCCATATCCTGTTGCTGAACCAGCACTAGCACTCAGCGCCTACGAAAGGCTTTTCGCCTTGGCTCAAAGCTGGCGAAGCCTTTACGACGCGGATAGGCTGCAGCAAGGCGGTGACAAGCAGGCGCCCAGCATCATGTACATTTTCAGGTGGCGACTATAACAGTTAAACGTAAACTTGCTTTCACTATACCCATGAGGGGGATACCCTCGAAAGACACCAACGTCACTAGTGTGTCGTCCATCGAGGCTGAGCTCATGCCGCGGATGGCGCTGGGCGTGGCGGCGGGCGCGTTGGCGCTGCCCGCGAGCGACGCGGTGCTCGCTGTGGGCAGCTGGCTGCTGCTGTTCCTGTTCGCGCGGCTCTTCTTCACGCGCTGGCTGTTCCGCGACTACGAGGTCAAGGCGTGGAGCTCACGGCTGCTCTTCTCGGCGTCGCTGGCCTTCTCGCTGAGCATCTTCCAGGGCGTGCTCTTCGAGGTCACGGGCGTCATGCAGCCGAGCTCGCGCCAGTGGGTCTGGCGCGTCGACCTCATCGCCATGACGTACCTCATCGTGCTCATCCTGCCGCTCTCGCTCTTCTACGCCGTCGCGAGGGAGTACGGGCTCCACCGCCGCCGCGCGCTCCCAGCCGCGCTCGCTGTGCTTGGAGTTTATCTCTACGGGTTCTGGAGGCTTGGCGGCGTGCTTGAGGCAGATCTACCCCAGCAGCCAGTCGAAGGTGAGTTGGTTTAGTTTGGTTTGTTTGCTTGTGAGGTGCCATGCTGATTGACGTGTTTTCTTTGAAAAACGCAGTCGCGCTGTTCTCGATCCGCAACTTTGTCAGCCGTGTTAGTTTGTTGGGAGTCATGGTTATGGCGATCTTGTCGGGGTTCGGAGCGGTCAACTGCCCGTACGAGTATTTGTCGATCTTCTGGCGACGCATTGCAGAGGAGGACATAGAGTTCCTCGAGAAGCGCCTGCGCCACAATATCGACATTCTGCTCGCGAAGAAGAAGAGGCTTGTGTTTGAGACGCGCGCCGCTGCATCACGAAGCGTCGAGGAGAGGGCAGGGGCGACAGCTTCACTGTTCTCTCGCGTGCTCCGAGTCTTTTCGTCGTCGACAACTGATGGTGCGTTGCTGGCATGTGATGTGGGTGACGGCTTCTACTCATCCGGTTACGCATATCAATGCAGTGACTACATATATCAAGGGATTGCAGGCCGAGATCGAGACGCTTGAAAGTCTCAGCCGCGAGCTTTTTCTTGAGATCCACGACCTTCGCGACACTCAGGAGCGATCAATGCGCGCGCGAACTTTGCGAGGACGAGTATTCAACTTTTTTGGCTACGTCCTGTCGGGGTTTTGCGTGTACAAGATGATCATGAGCACCGTGAACGTGCTCTTCCGGCGCAACCGAGACAAGGACCCGATCACCAATGCCATTGAAAAAATCCTTTATGTGTGGCCGACCGTCTCGCTTTGGGTGCGTCTGCTAACTCATTCCTGCTGCTTTGACGTATCGACGCAGAGCGCTCACATGTGGATTGATGTTCAGATCAACGTCAGATTTATTTCCGAGATGGCGTCTCTCGGTCTCGTTGGCATCCTCGTATTCACCCAGACGCGCGGGTTCTTGCTCACGATCGTCAAGATCTTCCGCGCATGGTCCAGCATTGTGTCGAATAACAGTGTGGTGCTGTGGCTTGCACACCTAATGGGAATGTACTTCGTTTCATCGTTCGTGCTCATGCGCATGAACCTCAGCCCTATCCATCGGTACGGTGTCTGCATTGCGGATCAGGTATTGTCGTGTCTGGAATCTTACACTGCTGCTCAAACAGGCAACGCATTGACGAAGTGCTAGGTGACATAGAGTTTGACGTTTTTCACCGCTACTTTGACATTATGTTCGTCGTAAGCGCCTGCAGCAGCCTCGCACTGCTGGGATTGACCAAGTTTTCCAAGGCATCGCGCACTTCCAATAACGATTATGGTGTGCATGACAAATATCCGTGAGCGGCGCAAAGTAGTAAGATGAACAGAGCACTAGCGAAGTAACTTAACAAGCGGGTTCATTCTTGAACATACGGAAACGACTGGAAGTCGTTGTACAGGAGCTGTCCGTTACGATCGTAATGGGCTGCGCGGTAGCATCGGTTGCAGAAAAACATCGGACTTGACACACTCAGCCGATCACCATAACACACAAACTTGGCGCTGTAGTGCTGGCAGATGAAACAGTTGCGCAGCGAGCGGTACAGCGTGTTAGGAAGTCGCATGGGGAACACCGCAACCCCTTGATCCGTCGATGCGGTCGGCAGATCGTCCCACTCGTGTGCAACTCGTGCGTCGCGCAAGCGCAGCAGGTGTTCGCACTCTCCCTGGTGAATGTAGACACCCGGGACATCAACTAGCAGCTTCAGGTCGCGAAATCTCGTCTTGTGCAGGCTTCTAGGCGGTTCGTCGGCTGCGCCTTCACAACCATATTTGGTCAGTCGATCAGACTTGGCATTCAGCCACGCGCGAATTTGCTTCGAGTAGTCGATCGCAGAGCTGTCACGTCGATCCGCGTAAAATCGTCCACCAAAAAACACCATCTTGGAGATCCGACCATGCTCTCGGAGCCGTTCATCGTAAGCACACGCGACCAGGTCCATTACATCCGACAGCAGCTGGGACCCTCGGACAAGAAATGACTGCGTCTTGGCCGGGTCTTTCGACGGATGCAGCACGTCGATCCACATGACGGGGTCACTCTGGTCACCTACAGGCCGAGCCGGCTTCTCCTCTTCATTCTTTGTGTCTGTCGATACTGGTGGGGGCGGTCGTCGCGCAAACTCAAAGCTGCGCGCCGTGGTGGTGTCAGCCGCCGAGCGCTTCTGCACCAGCCTGGTCTTCTTGGGCTTGTAAGCGTCCAGGAACTGCTGCAGCCTCTCGCTGGGCGCTCTCTCGGACCTCAGCTGCTCCACATCGGGCAGCGCCCCAAAGATGCTGACAAAGTCTCCCATGAGCTTCTGGTGCCTCCGCTGGCGCTTCTTGCTCTCTCTCGTGCTCGTCGCCCTCTTCCTCTGCTTCTTCCGCTCCGCCTCGCTCTCGACCTTCTCCTCTTCATCATCCTCTTCTTCATCTCCATCTCCATCCACCAGAGCTGAAGTTGCGAGGTCGTCGCCTTGGCTTCCGTACAAAATGGCGGCCACCAGCCTCTGGTACTTTCCCACGCGCTCCATATACGGCAGCGCCTTCTCGGCCGCCGCGGGCTCGAGCTCGTTCCAGCGCCGCAGCGCCGCCAGCACCGCCGCCTCGACCGCGACCTCCAGCGGCGGCAGCTCGATGTCCGCCACACCAATGTCCACATCATCTCCGTCGCCTCCATCTTCGTCCTCGAACGCCGGCGGGAAAAGCGCCTCCATCAACTTTCCGGCCCCGAAAACTTTGCCTATTTGGGTTTTGATACATAAAAAGTTTTCCTGAGACCAAGAAAGAAGATCAAGAAAAGCGAAGAAGATGCCGTACGTGGCGCTGGTTATTGGGTCGACGGGCGCGGTGGGGCGGGAGCTCGTGGCGGAGCTCGTCGAGTCGGCCAAGTGCGCCAAGGTCATCGCTCTGGCCCGCCGCGAGATCCCCGAGGCCGGCTGGGCCGCGGCGTTCCCGTCGCTTGATGCAGCAGCCGCTCAGCAGAAGCTGGAAGTTCGTCGCGTGGACTTTGACAACATGGCGGCCGAGACGGTGGCTGCGAGTGAGAAGGTGGACGCGGCGTTCTGCTGCTTGGGCACGACGCGTAAAGGTGTGTTCGAAGTGTTGAGTAGTTTTTTTTTGCTTTTTTTCATGATTTGATGGATTGTTCTGTGGGGCTTTCTAGATGCTGGATCCGCTGAGGCGTTCCGCAAAGGTGCAGTTGTGGAAGTGCTGATGAGATGTTGGAGTCTTGGATGTAGATGCTTATGCTTGGATGTTTCAGTCGACTTGGAGTATGTGACCAAGTTCGCGGAGCTGACCAAGGAGGCGGGCATCCCGTACTTTGGACTTCTGACGGCGATGGTTTGTGCTGGAGAGGCTGCTGTTTGGAGTATGGGGTTCGCTCTCGCTGACGACTCTTGTGTGAGGAAGAACGCCAACAAGAAGAGCTGGTTCCTGTACCCACAGACGAAGGGGGAAGTCGAGGACAACGTGCAGAAGCTCGAGTTTCCGCGTACGTCGATCTTCCGCCCGGGGCTTCTCAACCGTGGCGATCAGGCGCGCTTTGTCGAGTCGGTCGGGCTTTACGTCATGCCCAACGTACGTCTTCACTGTTTGGGTTTTGCTAGTTTCCACCTGCCTAACTATGCTCGTCGATCTCTTATTTTTTTATGCCTTTGCAGATCAAGGTCCGTGCTGTTGCCAAGAGCATGGTCGTGGACTACGAGAGCGACTCAACCGGGCTCAAGGAGTGGAGCCACGGCGACATGAAGAAGCTTGAGTAAGAAGGCTCAGCTGAGAGGACGCAGTGTCTGCATATGATCGGTTTGATTCATGCTAGCTAGCTAGCCATAAGTTGCGTTACCAAATCTATTGCCTTTCCCTTGTGCTCTGATTGATCTCGAAGTTTTTTTCGTCGTGCTGTTTCACAGATCCAAGCAGGACGCGCAAGACTCTGTTGTTCCCGTCGAAGCCATCAGCAAAATTGGTCATGTAACACGATCATTTGTCAAGACACGGGTTATCAAGACGGCAATGCTTGTTTCCGAGTTTTCATGCTTCCTAGCCAATCAAGCGGATTGCTGGGCCTCAATAGTTTCGTGCCATAGCTTGAGCACGTCGGGGATGAACGTGCGGCCAAGTGTCAGCCGGAAGCGGTTGCGGTAGGTTTCGTCGCCGTACGTCTCGCCGGGCAGCAGCAGAATACCGCTCGTCTCGACAAGCTTCTCGGCGTACTCTGCCATCGAGCCGTTGCGCAGCTTGACGAATGCCATGGGCGACGCCACAGGCTCGACGTACTCGAATAGGTCGGCGTGCTTGGCCATGAATTCCTTGACAACAACCTTGTTGGCCGCAACAATGTCCAAGCTGCGCTGCAGCACGCGGTCCTTGTTGCGCAGTGCGATGAGCGACAGGATCTCGCTCGGACCAGCGTTGCAGATGGTCGTGTAGTCTTTGAGCGCGCCAAGCTTTGTCATGAAGGCCTTGTCCTGGCTGGCGATCCAGCCGAGGCGAACGCCAGGCATGGCAAAGCTCTTGCTCATTCCGCTGAGCGACACTGCCTTCTTGTACACGGTGCACGCTGGTGCGAGCTGGAGCTCCGGTTTGGCCTCGATGCCGTGGTACATCTCGTCCGAGAAGAGGTACAGGTCGTACTTCTCGCAGAAGGCGATGATGGCTCGCCACTCGTCCTGGGATGGCAGGAACCCGGTCGGGTTGTGCGGGAAGTTGACGACCAGCAGCTTGGTGTTGCTGCGGACAAGCTGTTCGAGCTGGTCGACTTGGAACGCAAGCTGTCCATTGGAGTTCTCGACGCAGTTCCAGAGCGAGACCTCGCAGCCTACCGACTCGGCCACGGCCGTTAGGCTCTGGTACGCGAGCGAGACGGCGATGACGTGGTCGGACGGCGCGAGCAGCGCGTTCATGCTGAGGAAAATGCCTTCTTGCGGGACCAGCACATTGACGTCCTCGGAAGTCAGCACGGAAGCGTAGAGCTGCTTGGCGATCTCGTCTCGGAGCTGCGGCAGACCCTGGCTCTCGGTGTACATGAGCGTGAGCCTTTCCCAGAGCTTCTTGCATTCATCATCGGCCATGGCGAGAACTTCGCTCATGGACAATGCCTGGACGTCCGAAGCACACTGCAGTCGAAAAAGCAGAGAAGCGTAAAGTGAGCATGTGCGATCGGATCGATTAGTGGAATGATAACAGTCGGATGTTGAAGCCGCACCGCGTTGTAGCGAGCCGTGAACTCGTACTTGGCAAAGTATCGCTCGAGCGCAAAGACCGGCAGGTTGCTCACGCCTGCGGTCGGCTGGGGCTTCTTCTGGGCGGCCATTGCAAATCTTTCAATTGTATCAACGGACTCGAGCTGTTGGCTTGGTCTTGGTGGTGCTTGGTCTTGGTGGTGCTTGGCAAATTCCAAAGTGAGACCGTCAAAAGTGCCGTCTGCAACGGCGGACTCGGCGTCGCGAGCCATTCCACCGCCTGATTAGACGAAGGTGATGAGAAGCAAAGCTTATGTTTTTGACTTGACTGTTTGGATGACTGATTGTTGAGAAGACCGTCACTCACATCAATAGAAAAGCCCATATATTTGCTTGAAGATGGCCATCACCACCTCCATGAAGATCCGCCGCCATTTCGGCGGCTCGAGCGCCGCCGAGCGCGTGCTGACGGACCGTGCGCTGCTCCGCTGCGTCTTCCGCTTCGTCCCGAGCATAGAAGAGGCGCTGGCGGCCTTCGAGCGCGCTGCTCCGGCGCTCGTACGCGCCGAAATGGCCTCGCGGCCGTTTTTCATGCAGGAAATCGGCGTTCCGCCTTCGGTTGCGTCACTTTCGGCCGTCGCCGTGTTCGTGGACGACCGCGAGGCGCTGAAGCTCATTTTTCACGTGAATTCGTGTCCTCGGCACGGAGAAATCCCGCAAAAGTGGCTGATTAGCAGGCCCGTGTGGACCGCGGTCCGGTATCGCTGTGCCAAGTCGCTGCAGTGGATCGCCGACCAGCTTGACGACTTGAGAATCCCGTGGCGCCGCAACCACTTCTTCATGTATCTTGCGATCGACGAAAAAAGTGTTGGGACGTTGTCGTGGCTGCTGGACAACGCCTCACCCGAGGAGCTGAGCTTGTCGCCCTTCTTTGTGGACAAGGCGGCGGAGGAAGGAAAACTTGCAGCCATCCGCTGTTTCCATGAGCATCACATCGACAACATATTTTCCGCCCGAGCGATGGACGTGGCGGCTGGAGCTGGAAGGCTGGAGGTTGTCAAGTTCCTGTCGGAAAACCGCAGTGAAGGGTGCACTACGGAAGCCATGGACCGAGCTGCGACCGCAGGCGTTCTCGAAGTTGTAGAGTATCTCCACAATCATCGAGACGAAGGCTGCACCACACAAGCAATGGATGGCACGGCGAAGCACGGTCACATCGAAGTTGTGCGATTTCTTCACTACCATCGGCGGGAAGGATGCTCACCCTTGGCACTCGACTACGCGGCCACCAATGGCCATTTCGCAGTCCTCGAGTTTCTCGTCGAACACTGTGCAGAAGGATGACCATTTGGAACGCAAGCCTGCTCGACGATGCCTGAATTCAAGGAACACGCTGTCTTGGTGGCATCCTGTGGTAATCCTGACCTAATATTGTACATCGCACGAATTCGTGCGACTCCATCGCTCGGTAATTTTGCTCTACAGCTATGTTCAGATGTTGCCTATGTGTAGCCATTCCAATTGGCAAGTCCACTTGCTGAAGCAGAAACCGCTGGAGGACTGTGCGATGGTTTGGGCAGTAGTTTCAACGATTTTGGAGTCTTCGTGGTCGTGTCTGGAAATAGCGACATCGCATGGGTGCTCAATAGCAGAAACCACAGCAGCTGCGCTGTGCAGGAGTATACTGGAGACGCCACAGTGTCGACTACAAGGACCGACCCCCAGTGGATGCACGGGCTCTTGCGTTCTTCTCTCTGCGTTGTTCGTGGAGACGCGTAATGCCGCTCTTCCAAGCACAATCCTACGGCATTCCTGAGGACGCCAAGACCATCTCGCTTGATTCGACCACGGCACTGCGTATCGGTGAGGCAACGACGCCGCCAATTGACGTCCGAGCAGCATCAGCTGCCATGAGCAAAGTTACGCCAGCGACGAAAAAGCTCCCAATGACAGCTTTTTCCTGGCTGAATACTTTACTCACTCGTAACCAAGTTGCATCTGCCTCGAGTTTGCGATTAGCCGATCCCACGGCCGTCAAAGTTCGCGTGCTGTATGTAAATGAAGTTGCCCGCACACATGAGTACGCAGCGCTCATGCAAAAGCGCCATCGAGGCGATGCTTACCACGCCAATTCTGTGCGGACCTCCAAGTACACGCTCGTCAATTTTATCCCCAAGTCACTGTTCGAGCAGTTCCGCCGCGTAGCTAATTTCTATTTCCTTGTTATCTCGTTGCTGCAGCTAACTACAGACCTTTCACCTACGAATGAGTACTCGACTGTCGGTCCACTCATGCTGGTTCTCATGGCAACGATGGTCAAAGAGGGTCTAGAGGATCGAGTGCGACATCGGCAAGATTGGGTTGTCAATAACGACAAGGTCGACGTGCTCGGAGGTATCGGAGACCTCCCAAATCACAGCCATGCAGTAGCAAAGGTCCAGCAAGTGCAGACACCGTGTGATAGCAGCTCTTCTCCATTTCAACCAATCTTCTGGAAGCAGCTACGAGTTGGCCACGTTGTACGCATTTATGACCGCGGTCAGATCCCAGCAGACATCGTATTACTTGCATCAAGCAACGAGAGCGCGGATGCAATGTGCGAGACGTCGAGTCTGGATGGCGAGTCGAATCTCAAGGTCCGTCACTGTATCAAATGGAACAACGTAGTTCCAAAGAGACCAGAAGACTTTGGCAAATCAATAGACACCGAAGTGCAGTGTGAACTGCCGAACAAGCGGCTCTACAGCTTTGACGGTCTCATGCGTGTCCGACACAAAGTATCGGGCTTGGCATCTTGTTCAACCGAGACGGCAAATTCTTCAGAAAAAGTGGATGAAATTCCTATTAGCATCGACAATGTCATGTTGCGCGGCATGAAACTTTGCAATACCAAGTGGGTTATCGGTGTTGTTGTCGGGGCTGGCAGCGATTCCAAGCTGATTCAAAACATGAAGGCAGTCCCGTCAAAGTTCAGTCGGTTAGACCGGACTGCAAACAGATGCATTCTACTCATTTTCATGGTGCTCTTTGTAGTCTGTTGTATCAGCTCCGTTCAGTCAACCCTCTTCGTTCAGCTTGGTATGACAGATCGTCCCGAGGACTCTAGCCCCAAGCTGGCATTCTTCGCGGAGGCTTGGGTTACCTACTTGATTTTGTACAACAACATGGTGCCAATATCGCTGTACATCAGTTTGGAGGTGGTGAAGTGGTACCAAGCCCGGAGAATTGAGAACGACCCAAGGATGCGATGCATCGACACGGGTCATGCAGTCACGGCGCGGACGTCCAATGTAAACGAAGATCTTGGTCAGATCAAATACATTTTCAGCGACAAGACAGGAACCCTGACAAAGAACCAAATGCTTTTTAAAGCCTGCAGCATTGGTGGGATGATCTTCGATGGCACCAATATGAGTTTACGCCAACTCCTGAGCCCACGGAGCTCTCGTAGTCTAGAGGAATACGACTTGTCGCCAGGGAAACAAGCTCGTCCAGGAAGCTCTTCAGCATCAGGCTCGAGCAGCGGAAATACCACAATTAATCGTGATGGGACGACGTCTGATGGTGGCCGGCGAAACACCAAGCAAAATCTTCTGTCGGAAAAAGATGTACGTTCCTACTCGCAACTTATCAAAATGGTCGAGAACCCACAAAAGTTCTTAGGAAAGGAAAGCGAAGTGATTGAGCTAGCGAAACCTTTTTTCAGATGCATATTGCTATGCCATTCAGCTTCAGTTTCCCTCGAAGAGCATTCATCGGGTTCTTCAAGTTCCAAAAACATTCAACCATCTGAAGCTGAAAGTGTTGCAGTACCAAATCAAAAGGGAATGGCGAATTCACCAGTAAATCAACGAAGCGGGATTCACTCCTTCGATACGCTGACAGAAGCCCAGGACAGGTTTCCGTCAACAAAAGTGGATCGAAAATACTTTGGATCGTCACCGGACGAAGTTGCACTACTGAACGCTGCAGTCGAATTTAACTGCGTGTATGAACGCCGGGAAGCAGACATTATCTACATTCAAATATTTGGGCAGCGTGAGGCGTACCGATTGCTAGCTGTAAATGAGTTCGACAGTACTCGGAAATGCATGTCGGTAGTCGTACAACAAATGCGGTTAGAGAGCAGCGAGGACCCTGAAGATGACGCTGGCAATGAGATCGAACAGCATCCGCGAAAATCATTTGGGCCTAGTGATAGTTTGTCAGATCTCGAGCGTTCACTGGCAAGTGAAGAACCTGCATACCTTGAAGAGAAGGATCAGGATCCTCAACCGGATGACGAGTATTTTGTGTTCTCAAAAGGAGCCGACACAGTCATGTTTGCGAATGCTTTGAACGCACAAGATATTAGCAAACTCGGATTGCACGTTCACTACTTTGCCGCTATGGCGTTGCGAACACTATTGTTTGGCTATCGCCGACTCAATTTGGAAGAGTTCTCTACTTGGAAGCGAGAATACGACCTTGCGCGACGATCTCTCACAAACCGAGAAGAACTTTGCGTGGAGGTTGCAAAGAAAATCGAGCAGCCAACATACCTCCTTGGGGCCACGGGCGTCGAGGATTTACTGCAGGATGGCGTTCGTGAATGCATAAATCAACTCACTGAAGCAGGAGTGAACGTTTGGATGTTGACTGGTGACAAGGATGAGACGGCTATCTCTGTCGCGCAAATGTGTGGGCTTCTTAGCGAGAGGAGCAAAATGCTTGTGATTAAAGGAAAAACGAAGCAAGATTGCCTTGATGAAATTGCTAAAGCACGCCGAAAACTGAAACGTGAAGGTGTGTGGAATCCTGGAGTTGCATCACGAAATATTTCACTAGTAGTGAACGGAGAGACATTAGAGTTTCTTCTTGCGGACGCCGCAACAGAAGCGTCTCTCAAGCTAACATCTCGGCTAGATTCAGCGCTGTTCACAACTCCGGATCCCAGTATTTTGCTTCGATCCGAACCGGTTGATAAAGATGCAGGCCGGCTAAGTGACGCTCATTCGATGAAATCTTTGTCGGCACTCAATGCCCAGTCACCGAGTGGATCTCCGCCTTCGCATTCATCTCATACTTCACAAAAGAGCCGCGTTGGGTCAACGCGAAACGGAGTTTCGGATGGAATCACTCCGCCAAAGTCCCATCAGCTGTTTATGGAGCTCGCATCCCAATGCAGCTCGGTTGTTGCTTGTAGACTTAGCCCGATGCAAAAGGCACAAGTTGTTGGTTTGATGAAAAATGCACCTGGTGCTCCACTCACGCTTGCCATCGGAGATGGTGGTAATGATGTGAGCATGATTCAAGAAGCGCATGTCGGTGTTGGCATCCACGGACACGAGGGAATGCAAGCTGTTCGTGCAGCCGACTTTGCTATCGCTACTTTCAGGCATATTTCACGCCTGCTGTTGGTCCATGGTCGCTGGAACCACAGGCGTATCGCCAACGTGATTTTGTTTTCATTTTACAAGAACATGGCCCTCATCATGACTCTGTTTGCGTACACGCAAGAAAACGCGTACTCTGGCCAGACCCTGTACGAATCCTATCTAATGGTTGGCTGGAACGTGCTTTACACGCTACTCCCGATCTTCGTGCTTGGCATCGCTGACGAAGACATCCGCGATGTATCAGTGCTGAAGTATCCGCTCGTTTATCGTGATTCTCTTCGCCACAGCCACTTGAGTATTGGGAAACTAGGTGTATGGGTATGCAACGCAATTGTTCACTCCTCCATCGTATACTATTTTGTTACAGGGTCGCTTAAAGCTGTGTCTTCATCAAATGGCATGGGCAATGGTTTGTTCACTGACGGAACAGCTGTCTATGGAGCACTAGTTATCACTGTATCACTGAAGGCGGCACTTGTGATGCAACGATTCCATCGATGGACATGGTTACACTATATCTCACTTCTTGGTGGATTCACAATGTTCCTGGTCTTTGTGGTTGCCTATTCCCAAGCATACAAATTGTTCCCAACGTTTGACGTATTCCGAGACTTTAGCGGGATTGCAACCGTATTGCTTAGCAAAGCATCGTACTGGATCCAGATATTACTTACATCCGTTTCGTGCATTTACTTCGACCTAGCAATCACCTACTTGAAGCAAATGTACCTACCGTCTAGCAGTGACATCATTCAAGAAATCGATAGTGGCCTAGCCGATCTAAATGAATCCAATAAGCTCAGCGAATCCGATTTTGCTCTTCACAATATGCGCTCGGGTAAACTTAGCTCCACAAGGTCAGACGATGGTGTTGGGCCGTTGGGAGGAGCCTCTAGCTCACCGGGAGGGAGTATGGCACCTCGATTCTCAATGAGTAATCCAACACTCCTACTTGAAGGAGAATGGAGCCAAAAATTCCGTGACTTTGATCGGCCGACTGAACATGATGAGCTATCAAAGCAGCTGATATCCATACAGCGAGAGCTGGCACAAGAAATTGGGCTGCCAGATCCTCTATCACAAGAAGATGATGCCCACAGCTCACGCTCACTAAACGTTCAACCAACGGTACACCCGCTGACTCTGGAATTTATGGGTGAACAACACCAGCAGCTAGAGAGCGAGTACGAGTTCACGTTTGCATTTCGCGAACGAGTTCGTGTCATTCTTTGCCTCAAAATTGTGGCTGGCGTTATTCCAGTGTACGCCATGTACGAGTACTTTTGGGAGAAAGACTCGTCATATGTTTGGATTCGCGTTGCGTATTTGCTATTTGATCTCGTGCTCATCCGTTTTGCGCGGACGAAATACTTCGTCAACCACTATCAAGTCTCTATCCTACTCCCGTGCTGCGTAGTTGGAATGGTCATTACACTCACCATATCAGACACAGGAAAATTCGCTGCAGCACTATACCCGATCGTGTTATTTGTGGTAATTCGCGCGAAGTTTCTGTATGCCCTTATTCTCGTCACATACAATTTCGTCTTCTACCTCATGTTCAGCCTACGTAGTAAAACAGGCACCGAGGTTCTTGATCTATTGTTGTTTGCGCTTTACCTGGCTTTTGCCATATCGTTTGGAGGATACTCGAGCTACTCATTGCAGATTTCGATGCGCCGTGACTTTCTCCAGAGTCGATCGCTCCTTATTGAACAGAAGCGGTCAACACAGATTCTCAAAAATATGCTTCCAGATCATGTTGTGCAGCGCATGCAAAGTGGCGAAGCCCTGATCAGTGAGGATGAAAAAGACGTTACCATACTCTTCTGCGATATTGCAGATTTTGCATCGTTTGTCACTCGCTTCGGTCCAACCGAAGTTGTTTCGTTGCTTGACCGAGTTTACTCCCTGTTTGACCAGATCTGCATCAAGCACGGCGTACGAAAGATGGAGACAGTGGGGAAAACGTATATGGCATGTGCTGGCCTTCAGGGAAAAGACCAAGGCCGGGAGGCGGCATTGCGCGCCGTTGCAATGGCGATAGACATGCTTGCATGCCTTGATAAGTGCCGTGCTTCAAACGGCAATGGAGTGAAGCTGCGAATCGGTGTTCATTCGGGACGTGTCGTCAGCGGACTTGTGGGTATGAAGAAACAGCAATTCTCTCTGTTTGGAGACACAGTCAATACCGCTTCGCGAATGCAATCAACTGGCATATCGGGGCGATGCCAGATCTCCCATGTGACCCACAAAAAACTCGCGGGGCATTTTAGTTTTGAAGAAAGACAGATTAACGTCAAAGGTAAAGGCGCAATGACGACGTACATGGTCGGGGTGCCTCTCACGGAAGTTGCACGTCTGGCACTTCAAGGTCAACTCGATATTTCAATGAACCGAGAGTCAATGCTCGTGTCTTCCGCGAGCTTGCGGAAACAAATTGAACCAGATTTCCTTGTAGCCACGCGTCGGCGTCTTTTTCGCAAAGTTAGTATTCGGTGGAAGCAGTGGGATTTGCTTAACCTGCTGCTCGGAACTCCAGCGCCAAGTACTGTTCCCGAAAAAAGTGGCACGAACGTGACTGTTGAACGCACAATGTTGTCAGAAATCAACATGTGGGTCCTGCTGTTCAAAGACCCTGACATGGAGAACAAATACCTGGAGGCAACATTGTACGACCGAGTTGAAGGAGCTCGAACGACGCTGATAGTTCTGTCTTTCTACTCGTTCTTCACTTGCGGGCGTGACGTCCTTGTTCAATCCCTCGAAAGCTCGTACCATGCTTGGCCGGAAGGAAAAAGGCTGATGACGTCGTTCCTCGGGGCCATCATTGGACGGAGCGTTTATATTGTGCTCACTGTTTGGTTTGCTCGCCGTGCGCGTGAAGAGTTTGTGTTCTACTCAGAAGAGAAGTTGAGGAATGTGCTGATGACAGTTTATTTTCTTGGACTTGTGGTATTTACTGCGACTGAAGGTGCACTGTGGCGCTTAAACTACATTTTAGAAGTGGATACTTCACCGAGATACGTGAACATGTGCCTTGACCTTGTGCTCGTGATGTTTCTCGTATCAAATGGCGGATCGGTGCTCCATCGCCACGTGGCGTTAATTAATGCGGCAGCACTATTGCTGGTCACTGTCACGACTCCCATGAGTTTGCAGATGTACTATCAGGACCCAGCGCGCTTCAACATTAAATTCAAGCGCACGTACCCGATTGTTCTAACTTATATATCTGTAATCGCGAACCTGATCGCATCACAAAGTGTCGAGTTTTTCACGCGACGACAAATCTGGCTAAAGACACGTACGCAACTCGAGACTATGAATGCAGATCGGTTGTTGTACCAAATGCTGCCTGCTGCAGTCGTCATGCGACTGAAGGAAGGTGAAACTGTTTGTGACCAGCACCAGCAGGTCGGCATTTTGTTCTCCGACATCAAAGGATTCACAACGATAGCATCCCAAGCAGCGACAGCACAAGTTGTGCATATTCTGGCCTCTCTATTTTGCGCTTTTGACAAGCTCACGGAGAAGCATGGAGTGTTTAAGATGCAAACGATTGGTGATGCATACGTTATTGTGTCGGGTCTCCCATATGTCGACATGAGTCTTGGACCTGCGTACAGCAATGGAGGAGGTAACAACACTGGGGGAGGTAACAGCATCTCCTCGCCCAGAACGACAGGGGTGACTTCGCTCATACGGGGAACTAGCAATCGGGTACTCCCGCAAGGTACCGGTGAATCTGGAGATGCCTCTCCGAATGGGATGGCATCAAGCTCAGTGCCTGGAGCCATGCCCATTGTCGCGCCGCCAGGATTGCGGCCAATTGCGAATTCTTCTCTTCTTGCTCGTCGCAGTACTCTGAAACAAAAGTTCCAGATGCATGTGCGGTCGCACATTCGCGATCTCCTAGCCATGGCGCGCGACATGCACAAGGAGGTGTGCAAGGTGCAGGATCCGAACACTGGTGAACGACTGCAAATGCGGATCGGCATCCACATCGGTAACATCATTGGCGGTGTTATTGGCACTACGACATTGCGTTACGACATGTGGGGGCCGGATGCACTGACAGCCAACGAGCTCGAGTCGAATGGCGTGCCGGAGCGCATCCTGGTCAGCCCGATCGTGATGGAAGTCGTCAAGGACATGCCGGACATCAAGTGCACGTTCCACCGCAAGGCCAACTTTACCAACCACGGACTCATGGACACTTATCTGGTCGAGTTCGTGAGCCCTGATGAGCGTGGAGACAATACGGCGCCCGCAAGCTCAGAGTTGGACGAACAGCCCAAGGCACTTGATACCACACGAATGCCATCGGAGGTTGCGTCCTCGAACGCCGAGCATCGGCCACCAACAGCGACAGGAGCCCAGCCGACAACCGTTGTACCTATGAACACTAGAGCGAGATCCGACAGCTTTCGCGTGCGCGTCGGTGCTGCCGCGGCTTCGATGCGCAATTTATTTGAGAGCACCTTGGCGTCGCCAGTACCAGATGATCATGCAGTGTAGCCATCTCATTGATCATGCCACGTGACAGCAATGAACAAACTATTTAGTTACTGCTTTGTGGGGTTTTCATTCGAGTGCTGCCGCATTCCACAAAGCTGCGATTCATTACTATCCTAGCCAAGGCTTGGGTCTTCCCTGCGCCACCTTGCAGCTTGCGAAATCATCAACGACATGAGCACCCGCAATGCATGAGCTGGTCTAGCGTTGTCGCCATCAAATGCTCCACCACCACAGAGTTGTAGTCGCCCCCGCCTCAAAAGCAATCACGGCTACGGCGATGACAGCAGTGACCAGTAGTGTACAGTGGATTCGATAGTAGTGACGACTCCATCAAGAAGCACAAGCGTCGTCACTACGGCTGATCACAATAGTCATAAACGACGAGATGCACATCGACGACGACAGCTCGGACATCTTCGCCTACGGTGGCTATAGGCTGCAGCTACAGTGGCGACAACTACAGCCATAACTACGACTACTGAGCATCGGATCGTTGCAAAAGCTATTGACCTAGAAAGAGAAATCTCGTGTCGTTCAATGTGCAGATATCGACAATCAAAGTCATCCTTAAAAAAAAATCCCATTCACCACTCACCAACCACACAGCACCTCTAGATCCCTTCCACTCCACACCACAGCCGCTCCAAAACCACCTCAGACCTCCTCACCTTCCAACCATTCCCCACCAAAAAAACTTTCTGCCCTCCATGAGATACCAAGAAAACCCGCTCACAGTCCAAGGCGGTTTTTTCCCCCAACAAAGCCTGACACGCAATAACTATACGTCCGCTTCATCTTGGCATCTTTCGGTAGTTTAGGAAAACCCCAAGCATGGCGGCGCAGGCGACCGTCTCGCTGGTGCGCAAGTCCGTGTCGGCGACGAACCTCTGGGGCTCCGGCGCTTCTCCTTCTGCGTCCGCGCCCGGCTCAGCAGCGTTTGCGGCCGCGGGCGACGCCGGATCGGCGGCTTCCTCCGCTTCTCAGCGCGCTCCGAGCGCCGTGCGCGTGCCGCTCGTGCTGTGGGAGCGGCCGCCACACGTCGCAGCCTCCTGCGTGCACGCGGCGTTCCTGCCGCGCTCGCAGCCGAGCCAGAACTCGAACGGCGTGGGCGTTAATATTTCCGGTGCGGCTGCGAGGACAAGGAGGGCGAGCAGCACGAATTCTTCTTCTACAACTTCTTCTTCTGGACGGAGCAAAGTTGCTGGGCAAAGAATTGGAAGGCGGTCGGTCGGAGCTATTGGGTTTCATGGGTTGGAAGATGAAGGAGAAGAAGTAGAAGAAGAAGATTTTTATTTACAGGGGGATGCTAGCGGCAATCAGCTCGGGGTTTTTGTTGGAACGGTCGACGGAGTCGTGCTCTACTGGCTGTTCGAGAACGACGAGGTCGTGCAGGTCAACATGCTCGTGTTTGCAGACCCGGAGGGACAGAAGGGAGGAGATGGAGTGCTGCAGGTTGGAGCGGCCGTGCAGGGAATTGTGACGGGGGTGGACGAGTGGGGGCAGAGCACGCTAGTGTCGATTGCGAGGGACGGAGCTGTCGCGCGCTGGCAGCTGCCCAATGGTGTGTGCTCTGGTGCTAGCGCCTCGCTTGCTAAAGAAATCGCGCCCGTGAAAGGGCTCGAGATGTGCTGCAACAACCGATACGCAGTCGCGTTCAGCGACGAGTCGCGCATGATGGTCCTGGACACGTGGAGAATGGTGTTGCTCTACTGCGTCGACACGGCTCAAGAGCAGATCCGAAGAAGTATTGCCGTTGCAGAGTTGAAAAATGTTGCCAATCGAGCAAGTACTGGAACAGGAGCTACTGCTGCGATATTTCAAAAGAGCTCCAATGCCGGATTTCCATCGTCGAACACAAGTACAAGTAGCCGATCACAGCAACTACACGGAGCAAGTACAATAAACCAAGACAGCTCGGTTTCAGGTGCAGATACTGATCAATCTTTGTCTTCCCCAATTGGTAACCGTGTTTTGCATAACTCGATGCTCCCATCCTCCTCTCCTCATACGCATCGAAGCTCACCACCTGCTCGGCTTGTATGGGACTCATTGGTAATCTCTCTGGGTACAGAGGGACTTATCAAGTGCTTCTTGTGGGCAAAGCCGCCAGGTTCCAACACTGTTGGCACGAGTGCTTCTCACTGGATGCAGCAGAGCTGCTGGATTCTGTCGTGGGCTGATGACACCCAGGATATTACCTGCTCTCAAAGCACGTCCCTTAAGGATGGCGACAACATGAACCCACAGACAGCTCTAATGCGCTCGATTAAAACCAGTTATTTTCCTGTCACGATTCAGTTATCCGCCAACGCGTCATTTGTACTGTGTATATGGAAGACAAAATGGATTGTGGTGAAGCGGAAGTGGCTTTGTGATATTGAAACAACAGGATACTCTGGGTCAGATAAATCTAAAACCAAGGCTCGAGGGGCAAGTTGCCGTAAATCTCCTGCGCAACTCGTTCGTGACTTGGGCGACGATTCTTTTGATAAACTCAAGCAACCGATTTCCTGGGAAGACGGACAATTTCTGACTGACACCCAGATTGTTCTGTGGACAACTTCGGGTCATGTCTTTACGTTCCAAATTGGGTCTGGTAGTACAGGAGGTCATTCAACATCGCAAGATGGGGGAAAGTTTTTCATCTTCACAAAGGATTACGATCAACTCGTTCCTCGCAGTAGCTGCAAAAATCTACTTCAAGTCACCAATTTTCAATGCGTCGGGGTTATGAATAAGTGCAAATGTTGCCAGCAGTCAACGTGTGACGACAAAGCGAGGGGTTTTCAAGTATCAAACCAACTCCATGAACAAGTTCAACGCTCGGGATTTACATCGTGTGTGATGCCCACCTTATCCTCGTCTACAAAGTCGTCGTATCAAAGCCTAACCATACCTCGAGCGGATGCGCCAAAGTTTAATTTGGTGCATACTTGCGGACGAGGATGTGTTGCTTTTTGGAGCATTCCAATTTCAAGCTCCATTCCACCTGCAAAGGCACTGCTGAAGCCGGAAGAAGTGACAGAAAGCCCGCGATATTTCTACCTGAACGATGGTTTCTATCCACAAGGTGTCAATATAAAAGTTGGGCAAAATGACGGAGGTCACTTTCAGCGGGGCAAAAGGCAACTCTGTCTTTCTCATCTAATTATCCCTCGCGATACAGCTGGATCGTCATCAATGTATGAAATTGCCCTTCGAGCGGGAGTACGAAGGAAGAGGAGGCAGACCCACAACGATCAGCACGATGCATCTAATTTGACAAACTCTTCCACCCCTGCCTCTGTTGCTGCCGCAGTATTGGCGAATGCATTGGGCCCGATGGTTGGACGTTCAAGTTCAGTTACACCATCGTCAATCGATTCTGTCCCAAGCAAGATTGGTCTTCAAGCTGGTACAACCGATAAATTTCTGCGTCATCTGTTAGACGTGCCTTTGATTGCGAAGGGTTATTCAGATGGTTCAATCACGTACCAATTGCTTGGAGCAAGAAAAGAAGAGCTTGGTGAGAGCATCAACATTGCAAATAATGACTCAGCAGTCACAGCTGCCGCGTCACTGCACCGTGGAAAAGTGACAGCGCTGGCGCACTGTTACTGGCCACATGGACAAACTAAGGCAACTGCATTGCCACATCTTGTGACATCAGCATTGCGTCGAGCTAGCGCTACCGGTCGGTCATCCCGTCCTGGCGCTCAGATAGAAGGAAATCCTCGGAAAAGCATTCCCGCATTAACTCGCCGTGGTAGTTTTTCCCAGGCGTCATCATTCCTTGCTTCAGACAAAAACCCATTTTATCGATCCAGATTTCCACCTTCAAGTGCATCGATGGCAACAGCACGACGCACTTCTTCGAGTCGCCAGCTGAATGCACTCACTATAGATACGACTGTGTCAGCTGCCCCGACAGCATTTTCGGCACCATCAAGTCCCCGTGCTGGAATTGCTCCGGGACAGAATGGGCAGATTCTTGAAGGAATTGCTATATTTCTTTTCTCTGGAGGACAAGATGGAGTACTAAAAGTGACCGAGCTCACATTGACTCAAGCTCAAGAAGATGGTACATTTACCTGCGAGAACACCGTCATTCAGCAGTTTCGGAATCATCGCGGTCGTATCGAACAGATCAGCATTTCAGCGCTTCGCTGCACGAACGACGACTATGATCAGTTCTATCCCGATCGATTTGTCGGCACAGTTGGTTCAGACCGCAAGCTAGTTGTGTATGGCCCAATGTACTCGCAAAACCCGAGTAATTCTGGTTCCATCGCAAACTCATCTGGCGGACGAGCTGGTGTGGAATTCGAATGTCTTTTCGAGTTTTCCCAGCATACAGACGCTATCTATGATATTGAATGGCATCTCGATCGAGGGCTTGTCCACGTGGAGTGCGCAGACCAAATGGTTTACGTATGGAGCACGAACACAGGTATTCTAGAGCGAGTTGCGCCGTCGGGTTTAATCCACGGAGGGGGTAACGCAAGTTTAGCAGGCGGCGATGGAGATGGCGTTTCCACAGATCAGCTTGTCGACTCGTCGGTGGAGTGTTCAAATCTTCCTCTTGGGGACATGTTTGTTCATGTTCTTCGGTTTAAGATCCTGCAGTGCGCAGAAAGTATCAAATCAAACTGGCGCAATTACTTCGAAGTGTACGGAGAAGCTGATGATACAGATCGTAATGACACAAGACCAGACGAAACTAGAACACTGCAAAGCGCTTCACGGTCCCCATACGCGATCGGCTCAATTGAGTTGCTTTTATTGTCGTTCTTACTGTCATGGGGAGCTTCACCAGAGATCGATCAAGCATGCCGGACGTTATTGGGTATTGATCGGCCGACTGTGCGTCACTCATTTGCCCTCGAAGCGGTCGCCGGTGCCACTACTGTTCCTCTCCCGTGGAAATCAGCGATTGTGGGCGAGCCTGGTGCTTCGAAAGATCTTGATTTCGTCCGCCATTGGCAGCATTCGTCTGCAATGTCAGCAAATTTGGCGCTTGCTGTCGTATCATTGGCTATGAACCTGATGGAGCACAGGTACACGAAGGCAACCAAAGATTTCAGTGGGCGCTCGCCGCAAATTCTCCCTACTTCACCGCGCAACAAGGAGGAATTTCAAGTGCTTTGGAGCCAGATTATCACACAACACTCTGTTGTGTTGCCAGATTACGTGCCAAACTTCCGCGAACCATCGCTGGAGTCACTGGCGAAATTTGGCTTCGATTCGTGCGAGTACACACAGTTAGCGGCTCGTACACTTCTCAACGGTATCATCAAGCGACTCTCACCGGCAAGTAGGAGCTCGATTTCGGCTGAGTACGCGGCCAAGTTGCACTTCGAGCTTGCTCGTCTCGAAACCGAAACGGGAAGCAAGGTCAGCGGTGGTGGCGGCTCAATCGACTCGGGGATTGTCGTCGATCGCTTAGGCCCTCTCGTGATATTGCTGAGCATGATTGGTACCTGCTACCCTGGTGAGATCGCACCTGCAAGCGCTCGCGAAGTGTGTGACATACTAGTACACCTGCTCAAGTCACCAGCGCACTTTGTTGCGTTTGTTGCAGCCGAACTACTTACCAAGGGTCTGATGCTGTTTCGTCCGCACTTGCTCGACCTATCATCTCTAGTGTGCCAATTGCTGCTGTTGGATATGCGTGAGAAGCTGCGCGATGCCGCGGCCACAGGGGACGACTCGTCTGGTCCGAATCACGACGCGCGCGTTCTTGCGAGTGGGGGAAGTAACGCAGCCTTGAGTCTGCTAGTCGAGCTGGGAGCATGCGAGTCGGCATTCGTGCTAACGCTTCTCCAGCAGGAGATGAACAGCAACGACCGACCGCAGGGCTACCGCGAGTGCGTGCTGCTGTTCTTGACGGAGCTTATCAACACGCACTATCTGCTCATGTTTCGTCACCTACCAGCGGTTGTGGACACGATCATGTGTGGTCTCGATCCGACTAAGCCCGACCGTCGCAAGCGATGCCTACCACTAAGCACGCGCTGTCTCCAGAATCTCGTCCGGCGTTTTCCCATGGTGGATTTCCACCGCGACACTCAGCGGCTCGCGGTCGGGACGATGGAGGCCGTGATCCTCATTTACGACCTGCGCACCGCGACCAAATGGCGTGTGCTGGATGGTCACGCATCTGCTGTTTCGGCCGTGAGCTTCCGAGTCGACGGGCAGATCCTCGTGTCGTACGCTGCGCGCGAGGGCAGCGTGCGGTGGTGGAACAGCGGCAACGCCGGATTGTTTGGCGGCATGCTCAAGATGCACCAATCGTGTCTGAAAGAGCACAAGCTCGACGTGTTGACGGTCGGAAGTGCACCAGCCTCTAGTGGCGGAGCAAGCGCAGACCTCAAGCAAGTCATCCAGACTTGTCGTTTCCACTTTCTCTCGGTCAAAGTGTCGACCGATTCTCCATCTCCCAGCGGAGCCGACGCCAAGAGCAAACAAATCCTGCGACTCACACGCGAAGACGCCAGCCAGGTGCAGTTCTTGCTGTGAGGGAAGAAAAAAAAGTCGAGTCGAGAATCACAAAGTCATCAAGGAGAGGGAAAAAAAAAAGAAGTCAAACCAACAAAATCAAAACTTGACCCAGTTGCCGTGTCTGTATACCTCTCACGCTCACTGTAAGTCCTGATTACGTCTGCCCGCACCGAAGCTTCGCCGAAGGTTCATAGTGGAGCCAAGTCATTTGGCCTTTAGCTCGAGGCGGCCATCCACTCGCACTTCCACCGCCTTCCGCCCTCGAAGATGCCGCGCCAGTCCGCGCACCGAGACGCCGACGCCGAGGCGCTGGCCGCGGCGCTCGCCGAGTCGGTCCGGTGCGTTGTTTTCCCCGCTTTCGTGCGGTCAAAACGCGCTTTTAACGGCTCAAAACCGTGAAAAACTGTGGATTTTAGCCCCGATTTCATGGCCGAAATCCTCCGAGCCGAGTCCGCAGCCGCTCCAGCCCCCATTTTAGCTCGAGAAGCAGCAGTTAGTGAAGAAAATCGAGGAGATGAAGCTGGAGGTGGTGCCCAAGCGAACGATAGCGAGGAAGACGAGGACGAAGTGAGTGAGGACCTGAGCAGGGAACTGCAGCAGCGCATGGGGCTCGACGCGCGGTCCCAGCGGCTGGACGAGAAACAGCGCGACGACGAGGAAGTCGAGAGAGAAGAAGAAGAAGAGGAGGAGGAAGAAGGGGAAGACGGTGAGACCGTCGATCTTTTTTTTTCCTTTTCCTTTGCTTGTCAACTTACGAAGCTGTGATGATGTTTTCTTTTCTCGTCTTCTTTCTAGCTAACACGCAGCACAAGCTTCTCAACTTTGCCGAGTTTCTGCTGGTGGATATTCTGCTGCTGTTGGATGAGGACTCGATCAGCAACTGCATGCTCACGTGCCACCGACTGCTGCACGTGGCGCGAGCTGAGGCCGTGTATGAGACGCTGTGTCGCCGGATTTTCCCCGTGCAGTGCCCCAAGGTGGCGGTGGCGGCGGCAGCCAACCGGTTCTCGCTGCGGAAATTCAACTCGTGGTTCCACATGTTTCACTCGCGCCCGCACGTGCGCTACAACGGCTTCTACAGCCTGCGCACGTCCTACTACAAGAAGCCCGAGCTCAACATGTGGACGGACATCTCGCCCGGCACCATCCTCCAGGTCATTTACTACCGCTACTTTGCATTCCAGCGCGACGGAACGGTGCTTTACGCCATGCTCTTCAAGCCACCGCATGAAGCTACGCCGATCCTCCGCAGCGCGACGACGGCGCTGGCGGCATCACCCGAAGCCACGTCGATCACAACATCCACAAAGCGCGAGGTGTTCCGCGGACGCTACCACGTCGAGAAGGACGAGTTGTTCGTAAGCGTACCGACCAACCACAGCGTTGTGGAGTTCCGCTTGCAAATTGGTCGCCGTTTCTACGGCAACAATACCAAGCTCGTGCTCAAGGAGCACTACTCGTTCTCAGAGCCCGACCGCACGGGCTGGGTCGACAACTACGACACCCACGACGAAGAGTTCTACTACTACCGGTGCTGGGACCTCTGCTAGTAGCGCTCACAGGTGTGATCTTGACTCAGGTGGCAGCAACAACTACTTATCCATTCGTATTTTCATGTTTACAGTAGATGTGTAAATAGCCGCCTGGAGCGGCCCGATGTGCATGTGAGCGCAATCCTCGCTTGCAACGAGCTATATCTTGCGGCATGTTGAAGTGCCTAGAAATAGCTGAAGCTATTTAGATGTCGAAGATATCCTTGCCTCTCATATTCATATCTCTCTTGGCACTTTGCATTCGCAGCACCAGCGTCCACTACCAGACACCTTTGACAACCTCATCGTTTTAATGGCTCCAATTGTCCGCACTGTGGTTCCAAAGACAACCAAGGCTCCCGAAGCTGGGGATAACAACGCCAAGCCCACTCGGACAGGGTCGAGCAGCAGCAGCCGAGCAAAGGAGGATCAACCAGCGAAGAAAACCACTGCAAGTCGTACTAGCACTCCAAATGGAACCGCTACTGCAGTATCGAAGACCCGAACAATGTCAGCAGACTCGAGTTCCGGTTCGCAATCTCGCACTGGAGCGGCAAAGGCATCAGTCAAGGTTGCCTCAGCGAGGAAGGACGTTAAAACACCTCCACCCAAGGACAACAATGTGAGTGCTCCTCAACCACAAGATGCTAAGCCCGCGAGAGCTGCGCTCCCGCTTCCCTCAGCCACGCTTCACAAGCATAAGCAGGCAGCCGTCTTCACTTCCGGCAAGAAGAAACACAAAACGTACGTTTGGGTGTTTGCACAATTGATAATCGCGAGACTCATAGTTTTCGGATGGATCATGCAGGAACTTCTCCAGTGCATACGACTCGGGATCCGTTCCATGCCGCATCAACCACGGCAACATCAAAAACGCCATACACTGGACGAAGGATCCCCAAAGTATGAATGATTTTATCATGAACACCCCTGCTCAAGAGATATTAACGAAAACTCTTTGTCACAGCACTGTCGTTCGACCCGTTACTGGTCACTTGCACTGAAGGTTTTCTTGAGACGGAGCATCCATTCGTCTTCCTCTCTCGGCAAATGTTCCGCGAGCTGTTGCAGCAGGAGGACGCAGCTGAGAAGACACTGCCACTACTGCCTCGAGTCATCGCCCCTTTGCGAACTGCACTCATGGCCAAGGAGGAAGACGCGTTTTTGATGGCCCTCGAAGCCACTCGACTACTTTCTGAAATCGTCGAGCACGAGATGAATGCGTACGTACCCAAGCTTGCGCAACAAATCCATCGACGAATGGGAACCGCTCGAGCCGTGCGGGCTCAGGCTGAGGAGACGCTCACAGCTCTTGAGCGCAATGGTGGTAAGGAAGCGCTCGCCATGATCCGTGCCAAGATCCCTACATACGTGTCGGTTAACATCTAGGCTAGCTTCTTTGAATGGACACTATCTTTATCACTCGTAGCCTACGAGTCGTAGGTGACCTGCATTGAGCCGAGATAATCTCGTTCTGAGCCTCTGGGCAGAATTGCGTCCAAAACCTTGTCGAGAGCTTTTCACGATTAGATTGGCCATTCTCCGGTGACGTTGGTGCGTTGCGGTCGATGAAGGCGGGATCAAAGTCTGAACCGAAGTGAGCTCATTGAATGCAGAGTGAGTAACAGCATTCCTGACTTCAAGTCCACACGCCTCGAATTTCTGGTCCCATTTTCCGAACCGGTCGTCACAGATTTTCGTCACAGATTTTTGCGCAATGCTGCTCCACGGAGGCAGTGCTGAGACTTCAGATCTATTAGAAAGCTTCATGCCAGAGTGTACAGCACCGAAGAGCGTTACATTCATTGCAAATGATTCTAGCGAGTGCCAACCGCGTGCCTGCAGCGACTCGCGTCATGGAGATCGATGGAAATGCCCAATCGTTGCGGCTTGAACCTGAAGCATGCTGAGCCCCCACAATTGTCTTACGAACAGCAAACAGACAGACTCTGGTCCGCCCCTGTTTTCATTTTCGGATCGACCTGGCGAGGTATATCTATGCATTGCGTCATGGCGAAGAGCAGTAAATGCGTGCACGCGCTATCTATCGCCCACACGCGCGCAGTGGTTTTCCTCCACGAGCATCCATGGCTCGACTGGGCGTTTGTCTATCTGTGCGGCGGGATATACTGCTTTGCGCTGCGAATGAAGAACCTCTCGGTATTCGTCGATGTCTACGGAGATGCGGACAACAACTCGATGAGTCTTCAGGCGACCGGGGTATTTTTGGGTATGCTTGAGGACTTCTGCGTCATGACGTACTTGGTATTTGCGCTTTGGATCTACGACTGGGTTTCGTTCCGCCTCTCGAGCTGGATGGAGATACGAGAAGTTCGTCAAATTCTAGAGGAAGGGAGCGTGCACGGCCCTCAGCAGAACCAAGCGTGCGGCAGCGCAACAAGGCCGCGACTGACAAGCCATTTGAAGGCCGCTGCGCGAGTTGGTCTTCGATTTGTCGTCTTCTTCAGCTTGTTCACTGGAAGCATTGCTTTCTTCTGCGCCGACTTCGTGCTCTTCCGTTCGCGAAAGCTTCGGTTCACAATTGACTGGATTACCATGTACCTTAACGACGATGGAGCAGCTTCTACAGTCGAAATCCCCGCGGAAGAAGTGCGGCTAGCTGTTACATCAGCAGTAACTTGCGGATTGGTATCCTTCGCCTTTGCGCTGATAAACGTTGCGTACAAAACGGATCTTTCGAGATGGAGTCCAATTGAGCTTGTACCTGCGATTCTGCGATATCAACGTTCTTCAAAGAAAGAAGTCAACTCAACGACCCACTCGGAGTCCAAAAGCTCAACTGGTATTATCACAACACCACAAGGGAAGCGCGCATCCATATATTATATTGTCATGGACTCGGAAGGTGTGATTATCGACGAGGATCACCCTCCTCGGAACAGCAGCATTGACATGCTGCAAATCAATGGACACGCTGTAACCCACGGCGATCGTGATAGCACAGGACGAAGATTCACGTTGCCGACATCTGCTTTACTGGCGAACAAACACCGTCAGAGATTATCGCTTCTAGTTACTTTGGTTTGGGTTATCGTCACGGCTGGGTTCTGTCTTGTAGTTTTGCCGATTGTGACAATGAAGCTCGCGCAGCACACAGAGCCTCTGGTCGCTCAGATTGGCTTGAATACCGATCTAAACGAGCTTTTTCGCTCAATCACGGACAAAGAGCTCTTTGTTCCGACCGTTGCAAGTGCAGATATCACCACCAGCACAGTCAATTCGCTCTACATTCACAACGCGACCGAGAATTTTACTCTCTTTGGGGATGAGGGGCTTTATAGGAAGACACATGGCTTCTATGGTGAGAAAACGTTCAATGTGAGCGTGGATCCAGAAAACTTGCCAAACGTGCTCATCCTCACGATTGAATCGTTTCGCCACCGCGACTCTAAGTATCTTGTTGGTGAAGAGGGAGCATATCTTATGGGTGGCAACACAAACTTGACGGTGACGCCTAACTTTGACAGGTGGGCACAGCGCGGAGTCGCATTCGATAACTTTTGGTCGAGCTACAGGACTAGTCGCTCGCTTGAAAGTATCCAGTTTGCTCAGTTGCCGTACGACTCGGTTACTGACTCGGGCACTACTGGCGGAAAACCCGATGTCGCGCTGTCTGGACTTCCTCAGCTGTTCTCTGCTCTTGGATACGACACATTGTACGCTTCAGGCTGCCGTGTTGATTACGACCAATGGGACAGTTTCCTTCCTTCCCATGGATTTGATACGGTGTTGGCTATGGACGAGTTCAAGGCATTTGCTGAGAGCGATTTGGGAATTCAACCTCAAGATTGGCTGGGTGATGATGAAGGTGGTGAACGGAGAGCTCACTCATATTGGGGTGTTCACGACGATCTCTCCTTCGAAGTGCTGGGAAATCTCATGATCAATATGACGAAAGAGCAACAAGATCGGGTGGCCGCAGGAAGTCCGAAACGGCCAACCTACACGACATTCTACTCGATCACCTCGCACGTGCCTTATTGGGAGCACCCGAAATGGTGGGATGACTATGAAGACAAACCAGACTTTTCCGCGCTGTACGCGGATGCCACGGAGTATAGTGATGATATTCATCGTTATGCGGATCTTCGATATTTTGAAGACTTGGCTTTCGGTAAATTCCTCGACCGAATGGAGGAAGAGGGGATTTTGAACGATACTATCGTGTTCATTGTCGGCGATCACGGGCAAGCACCGGAGAATGGATGTGACAAGTATATCGAGGATGCCCAGGAATCAACAACGCATGTTGCCGCTGCTATGATTGCCGAGGGAAGACTTGGTGATGCAGCTGGCACAATCTTCAAAGACGCGGCTCAGCACTACGACCTCTTGAACACTCTTGCCGACATTGTTAGAGTACCGGAAGATGGATTTGTTCAGAGTGGAGTTGGCCGATCGTTGCTTCGAGTATCTCCATTCGGCGAGAGGATCGTGTGGAGCAACAATCCAGCAAAGAAGTTCGCTGCAATTCGAGGCACGACACGCATTGAATACGACCGCGAGTCGAGCGCTATGTCTGTTTATGAAACGCGGACAGATCACAACGAACAGAATGACTTGTACCCGAGCTTGAGCGACGAAGAAAAGACTGAGCTGGATCACATTCGCGATGCTGGCCGACAGCTCAATATGTACTTCAAGGAGCGGTGGGAAGGAAAATGTATCTTGGCCGCCGAGTGTTGACGAACCTCCGTCGACCTCTCCTCTTTAGACTACACTTGCACTTTTGTTTGCCAGGATTTGCATGGATGCACGAGTCGGATCGAACGACTCTGGGCATGGTTGAATATTTACCCGTGCTTAGTTG
Organism: Phytopythium chamaehyphon; assembly: GCA_023334415.1. Taxonomy (NCBI): domain Eukaryota; phylum Oomycota; class Peronosporomycetes; order Pythiales; family Pythiaceae; genus Phytopythium; species Phytopythium chamaehyphon. The sequence continues at coordinate 11,654 of JAASGX010000118.1, read as the reverse complement.
AACTTGATCGGTTGCAAACGAAAGGCGTTTAGAAATGGCGCCACTGCCGTCATAAGACACAATGAGGTCAGTGGCATCCCCACCACACGTTACTGGAACGACTCAATGCGCTTGTCGAGATTTCAAGGCTGCTAAGGCGCATGGGCACGCAGCACTGTCGTGGCGGTCCTGTTTTGCCGATGCCGTGTCCACTTCTAGTCGAATGTCCAAGTGAGGTGCGAAGTGATGGCGAGATCGGCTGGGTGCGACTGAGGCAATCGCCAGCCTCGGGCAAAACATTCGCAGTCAATAGAGACAATAGAGGCTGAATGCCAGCTTGTTGAGTTCTCTCGGACAGGCGTGTCGGAGTCGGTAGTCGCCTTCGAACTGAAGCGCCGAGTGTACGTGACGATCGCAATCAGATTGCACGCACATCATTTATCGTCGAACCTTAAGCGTGAACTTTCCAATTTGGCGACTTGCAGAGGACGATGTGCCTCGTCTCGCCAACTTTTTTTCCATCTCAAGTCTCCATTTGGCGAGGAAGAAATCCAACACTAACAAATCCGCCAGCATTACAACATCGCCAAAAAAGAAGGAAACAGAAGTGACTAGCAAGCTGCGACTACAAGTAGGAGCTCACAGGCACACGGACACGTCGTGAGGCAGCAGGAGCCAGCGGAGGCGCATCTAATCGCCCTGGGCCATGCAAAACACCAACGTCAGGCGAAAGTGTCCGACAATCACCGACACCTCGAGACAAATGCTACCTGATTCTTTAGCATGATATCCTTGTATAATAAATAATCTTATATTGACTCTAAACATCACAATTGAACTCCATAAATGATAGTCTCGCATGATATATGCAAAATGTTGAACGCTTCCGGAGGTGTCCGCGCTTTGCGCTTCGTGAGCCCACTTGGCACTGGCCCGAGCACTTGCCCCATGCGCATAGGCACTGGCCGCCTGGTGTTTACAGTCTGTCGACCTCGTCCAGTGTGGGCTTTTACGCTCGTTTTCAGCTGGATGCAGAGTCAAATTGCACCAATTCCAAAGCTCAATCAGTCTTTTGGCTTTTGTGGGACCACCATTCATCCCGAGTGTCTTCAACCTCCGCGATTCCGCACTCCTCCGCACTCGAACCCGTGCCACGCTTCACTTTTCAATCCTTCCACTACGTACATCCTCGTTCGAGATCGTGTCTGCTTGAGCTCCGGCTCACGAGCGAGATGGCAGTGGGGATGGCAATTCGCCATGCACTGGCGAATGTCAACATCTCGATCAACGCAACGCTCCACAGGCGGCCATGGATCAGCTGGGCCATTGTCTACGCCTTCGCACTGCTCGCTTTCTTCGTCTGCCGCATTCTGAATCTGTCAGCAATTGGTTCAGCTTTTCGAGTCGATGACCAAGATGACTCCACTGGTACTCGAGTTCTTGGGGTAGTGCTCGGCTTCGTTGAGGATTTGGTCGTCGCGTGCTACTTTGTGGCTTTGCTGTATGCGTTCGATGCTGCACTCAACCGCCTCTCGTACTGCAATGACACAGCACCAAATGGCTGTCTCGACTGCTTCACGCACGGGTTGTATTTCCTGTCACGGCTCAAGCTCATGTTCAAGCGACTGGTGCGATTCGCCTGGGGATTTGCACTCTATGCGGCCATACTCGGAGCTGCTGCAGTTGACGCGGTGCTCGTCCGGTCCAGGCGAACGCGCTTTTCTTTCGACTGGCTCGACGCATACTTGAGTGACGATTTGAGTGCATACCCACTCGCTCTTAGCAACGAAGAAGAGCAGCGACTTGCACGAATTGCATTGCAAGTTGCCATCTCGCTGGCAGTCACTTTCGCCATTGTCAACACTGTTTGGGTCGACTTGACTCGCTGGTGCCCATTCACGCATGTAGACTGGGCGGTGGTTTGCCGTTTGTGTCAACGGAAGCAACGGCAGCAAACCGCCGAGACCATCAGTCAACCATCCATCAACTACATTGTCATCGAGCAAGGCGAGTTCTTTGACTCGGACGACAACCAGCTACGAGGAACGCTGAGCCTGATGGGCCAATTTGCTCGACAAAGCTACGCCAGCGCTGAAGTGGACATGAGCAAGTTGGAAGAAACGACGTGGGAGCTTGTTGTCGCATTGGTGCTCATTTGTTTCTTCGTGCTTGTAATTCTTCCGATTATCCTTGTGCTTGTTACAGCGCATGTACCACAAGTTGCCGCGCACATTGCGTTGAACGTGGCACTCAACGAACCGGTGCATGGAATCAGCGGCATCAATCTTTTCCCATCTTCAAGCGAGGCCACATCAATCGAGTAATACTTAGTAGGAGTATCATCGGCAATCTTCATCACTTGAGACTATCATCGAAGTTGTCACGACATTTCAATCGATCACGGCGAAAAGAGTAATGTTCGCCTTCGCATGAGGCATCAATGGCCGAATGAATTTGCTCAATCCGCATTTTCACATCAAGCGCGCACTCCTCACGCATCGACCACAGCCAGACAATTCTCACAGCATTCAGCCATGAAGATCCAGACCGTCATTGCGATTGCTGCAACCCTTGGCTTCATCTTCTCTCCTCTCGTCGATGCACAATCTTTACGTGGCCCAAAGGAGCAATTCAGCGGTGGTCAAATGGATGGCGGCGACTTTGGCGCTAGGCGTGGCAATATCGGTGGCTTCGGAGGTAATCAGATGGGTGGCTTTGGTGGTCGTTTTGGCGGCAATCAGATGGATGGTTTTGATGATGGCCTTGGCAACGGTCTTGGCGGTGACTTCGGCGGCGACCAGATGGGTCGCTTTGGTGGCGACTTCGGCGGTGTCAATTTTGGTGGCGGTCTTGGCGGTGCCAATTTTGATGGCGGTCTCAGAGGCGGGAACTTCGGAGCCAACCAAATGAGCGGCTTCGGAGGAGATTTTGGCGGTGGCCCAGGCAACGTTGGTAACGGATTTGGCCGTGGTGATGTAGGGTTCGCAGGAGGCCTCACTCGAGATTTTGGTGGAAGAATGTTCGACGTAAACAACAACAACAACAATTGAAGACCACGCCCTCGTGACCGCAACGTCGGCCTAGAAGTAGCATCGTTCTCTCAAGGCGAATCACATGCTTTTTATCTGGTCTCCTTGTCGGTTTTGTCATTGATGCTTATATCTCTGGTCAGGAGTTTATATTGAAGTGCTCCACCTAGGTCCCCCAGTCTTAAACGAAACGTGCAAATGGCGCAGCAAACCAAGCGCCAGTTGCTAGATCGACGTCACAAGTTTTTGTCGACGCTGCTAGACTGCAAATCAACAGTAGAGTATTCAAAGGGACTCCCAATTCACCTCGACAGCCCCATCCATTCCAGTGAGGCATCGACATTTTGCTTCTGGTGTCTTTGAACGACGCGATTGTCGCGAGCGGCACACAAGGGCAGCGCTCGCAAAGTTTCAAGAGGTTCAGACTTAGGACCGGGAGTTACTACCAATGGGTCTTCTAAACATCGAGTCTTCTGGCAATGATCACCACTTTCATGCAGCAAAAACGTGCTGCTCATACAATGTTCGTTTCCATCACGGCCCTACAGGTGGCCGATCTTCAACCAGCGTCTGGCGTAGTCATCATCATAGCTCAAGTTTAGTTTCAGAAGCAATCGGCGATTGAATTGTTCTGGGTAGTTGTGTGCTAGCCAGCGAAGGATCTCGAGGTGGTTGTTGTTCATAGCTTTGGCAAATGCTTCGATCGAGCATCCTTCCGTTCTGTTGGCATGGAGGAAGAGCAACAATTTGAAATGCCCATGACTGGCCGCTTTGTTCATTGCACGTGTTGTGCACCCCTCGCTGCGGTTTTCGTGCAACCATTCCACCACATCCAAGTATCCCGAAGCTGCCGCTTCATCCATTGCATCTGAAGTGCAATCACTCAGTGGTGATTGGTTTTGCGCCGACAGCCATTTCACCATATCGAGGTGGCCTCGAGCTGCAACATCGTCGATACCAGTTCCAGAAGCGCCTTCTCGCCGGTTTTCGTACAGCCAAGTTGCCATTTTAACGTCTCCAGACAGAATGGCACCGCTCATTGCAGCTACTGTGCACCCCTCTGATCGATTTTGGTGTAACCATTTCACAACATCAAGGTGACCGCGACGAGCCGCGATGTCCATTGCTCTGGTTGTACAACCTTCAGTGCGATTGAAGTGAAGCCACTTGACAACTTCCAGCTGATTTGCTGCTGCTGCACCGTCCATTGCTCGTGTGGTGCATCCTTCGGAACGATTCGCATGCAAAAACTGAATTACTTCGAGGTGCCCTCTCTCTGAAGCCATGTCCATCGCTCGAGTTGTGCACCCCTCGGAACGATTAGTATGGAGCCATTCAAGCATCGTAAGGTCACCGTTTTTGGCCGCCATGTCCATAGCGATTGTCGTGCACCCTTCACTCCGGTTCTCATGAAGCCATGTCACAATATCCAAGTGCCCATTACACGCAGCGTCATCCATCGCAGTTGTTGTGCAGCCTTCGGTGCGACTGCTATGCAGCCATTCAATTACTTCAAAATGGCCATTGTACGCTGCTTCATCCATTGCGCGGGTTGTGCATCCCTCTGAGCGGTTTTCATCAAGCCACGTGATGACATCGAGGTCACCAGCGCTGGCAGCATTGTTCATTGCACGCACAGTGCACCCTTCGTCTCGATGATCATGCAGCCATATGAGGAAGTCCAAAGATATACTTGAGGCAGCCGAATCCATGGTGACCTCTGTTGCTGCTACCTTCAGCCAACTGTAGTTTTGGGCAAGCAGCCAATCTAGCGCTTCGGTTGGTTTTCCCCACCCACTATCAAGGTCTAGCACGTATGGGAACTGGAAAGGAAAAGGATTGAGGCCGGTGTCGTCTGCCTCGTCGTCATCTTCGCTGCTAGATTCTTGGTAGTCGCTGTCGTCCTCATCCTCATCCTCATCCACATCCTCATCCTCATCCTCATCGCTGTCATCCTCATCCTCATCGTTGTCATCGTCTTCTTCTTCTATGTCCTCACTTGCTTCCGAGCTGTAGCCACGGCTACTGTCGTCGTCTCCAACGTCAACTAAATCGATGTCAGCATAATGATGGTTGTAGGCAAGGTCGTCGCCTTCGCGGTAGTGTGCTCGAGCGATGTCAGTCATCGTTTGCCTGGTTAGGGTATCCTCGTCTACCTCCTCGCTATCACTAGACTGTGGATGTTCTTGAAAATAGTTGTCCAGATACGGTGCCAGCCACTGTACCACATTCAGCCGATTGAAGAGCACGGCACCAGTCAGCCCTTTTCCATGACCGTAGCACCTGCGCTCAAATGCCCACTGCAGAAACTCTAGACTCGCATCCTCAAACATCCCGTCAGATAGAGCCTCGAATCCGGTTCTACGAAGCCACACTCGACTCGCCATGTGGCAGCGCTCCTGGGGCGGTGGGTTCTCCATCAGCCACTTGACCGTCTCATAATGGCGTCCCTTTGCAGCCCCGCTCACTTCATCAACACTTAGCAGTGCTCCTTCATACTCCTTGTGCAGCCACTCAACAACCTTTAAATGCCCATTAGCCGCTGCATACACAGCAGCATGTGTGGCCAAGTTTCCTGGCGAGTACTCCGTTGCGAGCCACTTGACGGCCTCCAGATCTCCTCGCCCTGCAGCCTCGTTCATCGCCGCATTGAACAGGAAATCCCTGTAAAATCTGTCCATCCGAGGCTCCAGCCGCTTCTCAAAGTCTGAAATTCTCCTCAGCAGCCTCACAGACGCCCCAAAGTCGCAGGCGCGCACCAAATCCTCGTCATTATGGGCTTCCAGAAAGTCCGAGAGCAGCAGCAGAACGTGCGAAAGCGCCGCCACCGCCGGCCGCGGGCGACACACCACCGCCACACAAGTCAAAGGCGCTAGATCTCCGTCTTTAGAACAACCAGCAGCTGCCTTAGGCGCTTCCAGGCGCCGCGTCTTGCTCCTGCGGCCGTCGCCATCGCCACCACCTCCCTCCAGCCGCCAGAAGCCCGCCATTATCGTTTAGGGTCCTGTTACGGCAGGAGATACTTGTCCAAGCTTAAAAAAAAAACGCTAATATGGAAGCTAAAAAAACTTTATTGCAACTATTAACCAATCAGAAAGCGGTCACTTCCTGGTGGCTTGTAAAAGGTAAAGGCAACGAGCATGGGGGCGGCCAAGGTGATGGCGCTGCTGCTGCTGCTCGTGGTAAATGCAGACGCCAGGCTGGTGATCGAGAAGCCCGAGCCTGTTTTCGGGCTCAACAAGATGCAGCTGTGCGACCTGGACGTGGACCGCTCGCGGTTCACTTTGGACCTCATCAAGCTCAAGCCCGAGCCTCGAGGGGGAAGAATCGCCGACCAAAGCGAGAGCCAAATCGAGAGCCGAGGCTACCCGCGGGTCCTGTGCATCGTCAACACCATCTCCGTTCACCACTCCACTCGAGCGCAGGCCGTGGCGGACACGTGGGGCCAGCGCTGCGACTCGCTGCTGTTCTTCAGCAACGCCAGCGACACTATACAGATCGGCGACCGCAAGTTTGACGTCGTGGCGCTCGACGTGCCCGCGGACCACAACCACCTGTGGCAGAAGCACAAGGCCACGCTGCGGTACGTGCACGAACGGTTCCGGAACGACTTCGACTGGTTCTACAAGGCCGACGACGACGCATACGTCGTGGTCGAGAACCTGAGAGCGTACCTGTGGCGGCCAGAGATCCTCATGAGCTTTAAGAAGGAGCCCATGCAGATGGGCCATCGGTTCAACCTCACACAGGAGCTAGTGAGCTACTATATCGTGGACGAGCGGCTCGAGCGTGCGTGGAGGAACCGCTGGGAGCGGTGGGTCTTCAACTCGGGCGGACCCGGATACGCCATGAACCTCCAGTACCTCGACAAAGTGGTCGCGAGCTTCGAGGACTGGACGTGCCTCTCGGACGCCTTCAGCGAGATGCTGCCCGACGACGCGTCCATCTCGTTCTGCATGATGTGGCACAACGTCTACCCCTGGGACACACGGGACTTGCAGGGCAGGGAGCGCTGGCACGCAGACAAGCCCAAGGGTGTGTACTTCAAGAACCCCAACATCGACCTCGACCCCGAGTACTGGTATGAGCAATATCATCGCATGATTGGAGGCGTGCGGTGGGAGAAAGACGGCGCGGCGCCCGACAGCGTCGCTTTCCACTACATCAGCCCCGAGGTCATGTACCACATCGAGCGCTGGCTTTACTTGTGCCGCGCTGGAGACGACGTGCGCAACGTCGCCGACTTCAACGCCAAGTTCGACCTTCGTATCGGCGACAAGGTCATGGTCTACCAGGACGTGCCGAAGAAGCACCATGTTGAGGATCCTGTTGAATAAGCTAGCGATCATTGCGTAGAGCTCCACAACAGTGTTGATGTGTTTTGTGTTCTTCTAAAGGTGAAAAAGTCACGCTGTATTTGTTTTTGATGATGGCGATGTGTAGCGACTCTATTCGGTGAGAGGGAATGTTCGTGGGCGGCAAGAAGCCGACTTTGTGCTAGTGACCAAAGAGCGATCCCGCGTCGCCTAGGCGGTCCTGTCCCTCGAGCCACTGAGAATGCGCAGCCATCGCCGCCTGCTGCTTGCTGGTTAGTACGAGTCTCTCTGGGAGATCCTGGATCTGCTTCGTTGCACTGCGAGCAGCACCGAACAATCCTTTCAAACCTTCAGGACCAGAGGAGGCACTTTTGATTGCCTGCATAGGCACCTCAAGCAGCTCCTTCACGACATTCTTCTGGCTTTTGATGCTAAAGTTGCTGCGTAGCCCCTGCTCCATCTCAGCTACAAGCTGCGGGGTTACACCAGGAAGTGAAAGCAAAACATCGCGCGGTAGCGAGCACAGCGTTTCTGCAGGGCGGGCAGGTTGGTTGCAAGGGTCGATGCCCTTGCACTCGTCGACGGGGGCAAGCCCAAGGGTGAACCGGCAGTAAATGTTGCGTGCGAGATTGATCAGCTCCCACTTGAGCGCGTCTTCCTTTTCGTGGCCGGCGTGCTCACCAAAAAGACCCTGTAGTGCTGCCGAGAAGAGATCGCGGCCAAAATATTCGGTCAACGCAGTCTGCTTGTTGAGAGTGTTCACGAGCTTATCGCCCAGTGCGACTGCGCGGCGACAAGTGGCGCTATCCTTCCAGCAAATTAGTTGCACCACTACCGCCCCGACAGCGAATGGAAGTGCCTGTGATTCTCGAAGGATAAAGTCACGCAGTGCAGCGTCTTCAGGTTGGGTCACATGCTTAGGGTTGTCGGTCTCCACACCAACGACAGTCTTAGCGTCGACTGCGTTTTCCAGCAGGTCCATTACTTCTCGCACCATGTCGACTAGCATCTTGTCACGGGCCACATCCTGCTTGGTCTCCTCGAGTCCGACTACGAGAGCACTCCAAGGAGTCTTCTTCGCCGGAGTAGGTGGAATCGGAACTCCGCTGGGTTGGGCCAGACTGTTTGTAGCACCAAACGTGGGCTTTGCGAAACAGACAGAGCTGCGGTCCACAAAGTGGCGGAAAATCTGCAGCACTACGGGCTCCAAAAGGGTCGAGTACAAGTGCTGCGGGCAAGTTTTGATGAATGGCAGTACGACGTAAGCCAGCAATGCCTTCACATGACGATGCTCCATTACGTCCAGGTTGCTCAACAGGCTGTCTCTCCAAATTGCTGCCGCTGCCTCCGGATTTTCGTAAAAGCTGCGCTGCGCGACTGCCACTCCCATCAAATGGTATGTAACATCTCGAACGTTTCGGTGCCACTTGGACCATCGGGAAGCCGGTGGGAGCTTCTCGACTTCTTCTTCATCGAGATGATGCTTGCCACCCAACAGCTGCGCTACTTCATCAACAGACACGGTCAACAACCAGCAGGCAGTTGTGGTTTGGAGAGTAGCAGCCTTAATTTCAGGCGTATACAACGACTGCATTGTTCGGATGACGGTTGCCAGGTTGGGTAGCAGCAGTGGCCAAATGCTAGAAAATTGGAGTCGAGATGCTAAAGCAGCAGCGCCAGAACTGTCGTTTCTTACGATACATGCTCGCTTCACAATTCCGTAGAGTGTCGTCAACGTCTGAACAACCTTCTTCAGCATGATTGACGGATTTGGAGCTCCATCTGTGATAGCAGCAGTTGACTCAATTGCACTGACGATTGCCTGGGGTGAACCAATCAGTGCAGTACATTCTGGCGACGTCCATCGCGCAATTGGCTCCCGAACAACCTGTTGCAGGAACGCCTCGCGTTCTTCGGGGCTTGACATTGAGTTTGACACAAGCACGAGAATCTCGTACAAGAGTACGCTTTCAGACTCGAGCACACGGTCCTCTGCAAAGAGCTGCTGCACTTGAGAGCACAGCGCAGGTAGCACTGGCAGAATCTGGGCAGGGATAGCATTGCAGATCGACACAAGTGATGAGAGCGCTCGTCGACGCACATTCATCGTATCTGTACTCATTTGACCATGCACCTGCTCCCCTGGGAGAACAAAGTTGATGTGTGTGAAGAGAATATCAAACACGGGCGTGAGAGCAGAAGAATCGAGACCGTAGTACTTGGAAAATGCAGCGAGCACGAGCATCTGGCGGTACTTGAGCTGTGGGTCTTGAGTCTCGAACCCCAGAATTATTTGCAGAAGGATCTGAATTACTTGACGGTTTGCAGGTGCTTCCATTTCGCGCGAAGGCAACTGCTTCAAAACACACTCCAGCAAAGCAGTAATACCTTCGTGATACAGGAAAGCTGTGCTGAGGTCAGTGCAAAGTCCACGGTCTTTGGTGAGGTGGTCTGTCCCAACAGGGTACCGAGTAAACACAAATCCAAGGCGTTCGCGCACCATCTCGAGCATAACAGTTGGGTCCAGCTGTACGAGGATACGGATAAGCCCGTAGACACGTCCGCGGAAGTTGTAGAAAAATGTCATGTATTCGTTGTGGTCGTCGAATTCTTCCGCGCTGACTTGACACACTAGCCGTTCGCTCGCACTAGCAGAGTTGTCATCGCCGTTTTCAAATCGCTCAGGAGATCCGAGCTTGAAAAACTTATCGATCGAAGTAGAGCGAAGTGTTGCAAGCACGTCTCCAAGAAACCCATCGCCAGTTTCTGTCACGCGACCACCTTTTAGAACCGCCTTGTTCTTGAGCACACTCAGCCAGAGCACAATCTGGGCTTCGGTGATCATAACACTGGGGTGAGTGTACAAGCGAGCGAGCACTTCAAGAATCGCGCGTAGCAGTGCCATCTCTTGTGCTCCTTTCTCCACCAGCAGCGTGTCAAGTTGGAAGGTTCCCCACGTCACGAGCAAGTCGTTAATCTTCTTGTGGAATCGGAGAGTGTCCTCCATGTCCGACTCTGGGAGAGTGAGGAGGTCCAGAGAGGCCACCTTCTCGATAATCTGTGCGATGCTCTGGAGCATAATGACGCGGTTCTCTTTTCCGAACCCTCGCGTCATGTACACCTCGAGGCACTCTGCAGCTGGAATCCGGAACTCGCGATCGCCAAGAAGCAGTACAGCTACCATAATCAGGTTTGTCGACGGCTGGACTGGCCGGTCAAGCGGCATCCAGTCTAAAAACTCCTTCAGCATGTCCAACGAGGCGTGGATCAGCCGCTGGCTCATCGCCGACGACGCATTCGGCGCGGCCTTAAATAGTGTATATTGCTTCTCGAGCTCTTGGTACACCACCGGGAAGAGCTCTGGCAAACATGCATTGAGTCCCTGGAGGATGTCTTTGCGGCGCGCGGGCGGGATGGTTGTGTTGAACGAGCTGCTCACGCAGTCCTCGGCGAGCGAGCGGAGCACCATGATGACGAGCTCGATCTGCTGCGGGCCACCCTCCTGCCAGATCTGCAGCAGCTCCGGCAGGAACTCGGGCCACCGCTGCGGGAACTGCCGCTTGGCCATCTGAGCAATCAGCGAGACCTTCTTCTCCCGGATGAACACGGGTTCCTCCTCGTCCTTCCCATCAGCCCGGAGCAGCAGGCCAACCAGCTCACTGCGAAGTCCAGACTGCTCTGCAGGAGGCAATGCACTCCACCTGGTCAGCACGTAGTGCTCCAGCACGTGCAAAGCAAAGTGGCGCCGCATGTGGATCTCCATCGGCGTTGTAGCAATAGCAGCATCGCCTTGAGGCTCTCGGAAGATGGCGACGGCGTACATGGCGCAGTCCTCGCGCGACTTGAAGTGCTCGCAGAAGGCGTAGGCAGCCGCCCTGTCCGTTGCCGAGGCCGCCTGCGAGTGGCTCACCTGCACAGCCAGCAAAACTTGCTGGTACGTGGCTGGGTCCATCACGGAGAGGCTGTAAAACCGAGCGTAGCGGGGGCTACAGAGCCAAGTGGAAGGCCAGTGAAGTGTCAAAATGGAGCTGAGGGTCTTGGCTTTAATATGCAGCAGCGTTGAGCAGCGACGGAGGCTTGTAAGATGAGCGCGGCGCCGAGAGAGCGCGGCGATCCGCGGCTTCTTCACGCTGCTGCTTGGCGATTGTTCGACTCGTGGTCGGTTGGTGCTGGCGGGGTGATGCCTGAGTATGATTGGTGGAAAAGAGAGGTAGCTAGTTATTTTCGACAAATCCGATGAGGCGTTTTGATATGAGAATTTTGAACATTTTGAGATTTTGAGAATTAATCATTTGAGAATTTTGTTTCGAGGCGGGAGCCGAAAACAATG